>JABUQX010090505.1:2500-30124 GCA_015478945.1 Trachelipus rathkii | reverse complement strand
TAGCGCACGTAAATTACTCTAGCCAATTAAAGTTCACACAATGAAATAGATATAACTCTGACGATCACGTGAGAATCTGAGACAATATAGATGCGATCACTTATTTCTATTCATACAACTCTCACTCTCACACTCCCACACACTCACAAAAATCGGTAATTTGATCCACTATTGATACCCCTTATAGTTTTTAAAAGTATTCACATAGATGACTTTTATCATGATTTGTCTTCATGACATGTTTACACGACTCAACTGAAACCAGGAAAAACACTGCACTGATATCACATAGTCATATATTATATTATATCATATATATGATACTAGTACTAATAATACTAATAATATTTGATACAATATATCATAATATATTATAGTAAATAATATTAGTTAAAACTTAAAAAATAATTTTAAGGTTATAAATAACATATTAATATGAAATTAAGTGAAATGATTGAGTGTTTGAATGAGAAATACATATCATAATGTACTACTATTAAGTTATTTATCAGAAGATCTCTTATATATACTTACTCAATTCTTATGTAACTATAATCGACGTTCAAAACATTTCTTGTATACTCCACTGCCCTCTCCACTGCCGTAGAGACTCGCATCTGTCACTAAGAATGTAATTAATGCTCCAACCACCTTTAAACTATTATATTATACGTTTTAGATACTGAACTACTACCATAAGATGCTTTAATGAGTAACTTACACTTCATCGCCCCCATTCATTCCCCCACATTGGAGTGTGCGTGGTTCAAGGTGTCAACTATCTGAAACGTGTATCAAACTAATACGACTGCTTAACAAGGAATGAAGGTGAGTAATAACGAACATTGACGGCAAGTCTAAAAAGAAGCAGATTCCGCTTACCCCCTCTCTACAAACCCTTTTATTCATATCCTAAGTGTGCCACAGTAAAAGAAACTTGTAACAGCAAGCTCTTTCAGAAAATAAAGACCTGTGATTAGGATCATTCATTGTTTAGAGATATACTCATCAAAAGTGAAGTTCACCTTCCACTGGGGCCAACTGACCCACAATCATAGCCCCCAACGAAAACCCTCACACAAAGCATCCACTATGTATGCCGCTTAATCTCTCTTGCCTCTTCCAAAATACACATTCGCTTATTCTTCAGGTATATACTTTTACTGACTCAGATTATAAACACTTTCTCTCTATCAACAGAGACTCTCCCAAGCAGAGTCGAGCGCAAACAACTACCGATTCACATTTATCATCGCAGCCCTTGCGTGTGAACCATACTGACCTATGCTATCCACTATACATTGTCCAGCTTATCACGTACCTATTTGTATGACTTATGCCGTACGTTACATCCAACAATATCGTCATACAAAAGTGAGTGTTTAGACCAATACCATCTCAATCTACACCCTCTCACTCAAAATCTCGCTAAATTTAACGACTAAAGATTTCCTCTCACACCAACTAATCCTCGCCTAATGCAGTTTAATGAGCATCTCCACTGTTCTATCAATTCGCAGGTACCTACACCATATATATCTCCAACCCCTAATGGAATGATACTAATTCTAAACACTACACATTCTACACTTCCAATACCGCTATAAACTAAATAGCACTTAGATTCTAGCGATACTCATTAATGTATGCTCAATCACGACCGGTGATGTAGCGCATCTAACCAACTCAAGATATAGCGATTCATGTATACTTTCCTCCATGCAAAATCAAAAGAGCGCCCCACAAGACTTGGTCACTTTGTAGAAGTGCCACAGCCAGGTCACTCCCACCTGTATCTAACACCAAAATCACCCTACTACCATGTTCGATCATCATCCATGTCCGCTTCTATTTCACATTATTTTCCTAAATTATTTAAATCTCAAAGACACCTCTTTTCCCGATTTCTTCAACCATCTGAGGAGCAAAGTCGACTCCTACAGACCTCACCTCCACTCACTCTACCCACAATAATTACAAATTTCACTCTTATCTAGTATTTACACCTCTTATATTATGTTTACATTCAAACCTCCTAAATTTACACAACCCCTGCAAAACCTTAAGCTCCGCCAATCTCTCTATAAACCTCTCTTAATCATTTCGCGGCACCTCCAGCAAGACAAGAATCGACAGATACCATCGCTGCAGCCATAATAAAGAGCCCAGTGCCGACTCTCTCCACTCGATTTATTACACCAGAAGTCTTTCGTACCCATCATTCTAACCTCACCTCGAGCTCTCCCTGCACACCATTGCATCTCTGCCAATCCTCTGTAATTCTTTCATCCAACTCGAAATCACAGCACTATACAAAATACTCCTGGCGAGAGTTAAACTAAAGGAGATACATAACCACAATTCTTACGTGCACATCACTCCACACTACTTAATCAATGTAAAAACACATCATTTTTCAACAACTTCACATTTTACCCGTTACACACCTCGACTGTCGAGCTAGCTATAACATAACGATACTTCATTGAATACCCATTCCAGCAGAAAAGAAATACATGAGGCACAAGTTTGGCAGAATGAAAAGGCCGACAAGAACAAGGTGCAAGGCAACAATAGAAGTCACACCTTCCACTCTTTATAGTCCAATCTCCCACATGCTAAACACCTTTCCCCTGCCACCCTCTACCTAATCTCTTCAAATAATCATGATGCTATTACAAATATTGAGAATGAATAACTAAGGAAGACTTAACAGCATCTCTGGCCTCACGCTCACTATAAGTTAATTATACAGACAACCATTCTGTCAACTCCACTTACCACTCTTACACACGGCTCTCGACTAATACATCAGGTACATATTTTGATTACCATTCAGGAAAGAAATCATGTGAGTTTGGCAGAGCAGCGACAAGAAAGGCTGCCCATAACATGAGAACCATGATGATATGATTGCGATTCACTGTGAGGGCGGACGTGACTGGTTGTGGGTTGCCTCGAACGGAAGCCAAGGCGTTATGAAACCCCTACAGTTAGCACAAGATACCACAGAGAGATCACGGGTCGCTATCCATGAGAAAGCCTTGAGGCATGGCATATTTTACTGGACTGTATACAAGTCTCACTTAAGGGGGTTACGTATATGGAGGAATTTAAACGGGAGAGGAGAGGGCTTTTTTCTTTTTTGGACTCTGCATCGTCCGAGTGTTTCCTACTTTACTACTTTCTGGTTATACTGCGCCATGTTAGTATTGCTGTACCTCACCCCCACAATCTGGTAAGGAAAGGATGGGAGAGTATGCATTGAACCTAGATATAATATTAATCGCATAAATTATAATATAGTATAAACTAACATATATTAATCTAGTAATAGTATATTAATACTAGATCTAAATATAATGATACCTAACTAGATAATAACGCTTAATATAAGTTATCAGATATAATATTATTTATAACATATATACCTATAGTACGAAATAGTCGCTACCTTATTCATCACTATACAATGATTGCATTTCTTAACTTCTCCTCTTATCCGCTTCCCTTCGAATCACTTCTCACCGAGGACATGACGGCATCCGCTTACTAGGCACCGGATCCTACGTTCGAATTCTGATGTAAGTGCATGTCTGCGATCTGAGAAAAGAAAAGCCATGTTATAAGAAATATGACGTACAAAGAGTCGAAAAGAGAAGCCCCAGCCCTTACCGCACTCTCTTTCTTAACCACTAATTAGCGAAATGAAATCTGGTTTCACAGAGACGATAAAGTCCACCCTAAGACTTCATCACAGTAAGACACGTGTGCACGGACCCAGCTCACTATGGCTAAAATCGTTCAAATGCTAAGGTGCATTCCTTGCCCAAGAGGCTCCACAACCACGCCCACGCACAACACAAAAACCCTGCCCCATTACACTCCTCATTACTGACACCTTTAGTTCTCGGCTCTAGCATAAAACCTCACCATTTCTCTCCGTTCAGGACATTCGTCTCAAACCAAAATCTCAATCCACTTTTCGTTCATGTTCCCAAACGGTATTCGGATTCCCAACAACACTCGCCACTACTACATCCGCATACCAACCGACTGAATCATTGCAATTTCCGTTTATCCACAGTGAACCAACACCCATTCATACATATACATTTCCACTTTTATTTCTCTCATTTACCCCTTTCTTTCACACCACACAACTCTGTAATCATCCGTTACATTCACCTCACTTTTTTAGTCATTCTTATCTCATCCTAGCTCTAATCATGACCCTAAGATTGGTCCATATGAACCAATGAAACTTTAGATCCTTAACTTGTACTCTATTCCAGAACATCATCAGTCTCCCACTCATACCTCTATAATAGCAGATTAACACACTAACAACATGAAACCCTCACGCATAAGACACCCTTATATGCAACTCGCAAGGACGTTAGTTCCATCTTACATTCACCAAAATGATTAGAGTGCACCTGCAACCCAGCAAACCTTACCTCGCGCATTCACAATCGTCCCTTACCTACATCTCCACGCATGTGCACATTCAATCCATTCCCTATCTCATCCTAACATGATACCTAAATATTTAAGACTACAGACACTTGTTTCCATGTCCCTGTCTCTACATCAACATAACATCCAATCAGATGCTGTCCTCATCCTCACAACGCATAACTCCCTCTACTTATTTTCAGTATATATAACCATATCACTGAATATATATAGGATGAGTCTATATAATAGTAAAGAACTAAGGGTATTCCTTCTTAATACTAACTATATATACTATAGATGTGTGAACGGCCAATCTTATTATATATATAAGATACTATAATATATATACTAATAACTAATGCGCTAGCCATATCAGTTAACAGTTATATATATATATTTAATATATACCATTAATTATACATAATACGTACTATCACTCTCACCTATACTAATATAAATAGACTGAAGCCGGTATTATATAATATTAAAGTGATATACTACCATATCAATATATAGTATAACCCATTAATATAGTGTAGTTACTAAATAGATTTATTATTATGTTTCTTCTAGCAACTTACGGAAATATAAGCCATACAAGCAATCGAAGTGGTACACACTTAGTCGATTTATTCCATATATACAGCCAATCCCACAGGAAATGGAGTCTCGCGGACCGATCGGTGAAATCGGAGTTCTTGGCACCAAGTCCACTAAAAGGCGTACCATACAAATCTCATATTATAAGCCGTACATGACCAGAACTGGTGATTATGTTGTCTTAACTCATAGCATCAGGCTAATATACCAATTATAGCATGTAAGACTCCACGTAGACTAGTCAAATATCATCTATCGACCTATTGGGCACCACGCTTCCGCAAAAACTTCTACAGAATTACAAAACAGCACTCTGTGGATCAAGAAATAAGTCCAGACTCTCTGAGGTCAGAAGAGAGTAGTTGAGAACATAGCTCTTGCAATAAAACTTCGAAGCTTTGATTATTTTGTCATACATAAAAAAACTGCCAAAATTAACTGTACTATACTATTATAATATATAGTACTAAAATATATATACGTCATCTATAAGCAGCATTATATATTTAACAGCCCTGTTAACCCCATCATGCAAGGGGCAACATTTATATTAGTAATAGTAACGTACAAGCCTCGCTCATTATCAATCCGTGGGTGTCTACATTTCACTATCATTAATAATGTATCTGCAAACTCCGAAGCACTACAATACTATCACATTCACACAACTGAAATACGCATAACATATGAACGCACCTAGAACCCCGACTGATATACCCTGTAGCGCTCGCATCCGCACATAAAGTGATCATTCCAATCTACAACTCACGCATGAATGAATAGTCGTAATATCAGACGCGGTACTATACCTAAATGTATATAATAAATTAATATTTGTATATATATCTGAATAATATATATATTATATAAATATATATATATATATGTAATATAATAATAAATATTATAGTTCATCTCTGATCAAACTAAACACACATGAGTTATTCGTATAATGAAAATTTAGCTAACTCAATCCAATCTCCAATTTTTCTATGAAATTTTCAACAATGCTTAGCATTATAGAGTATGAATAATACCAAATTTAAGGAAAATATTTTGAACCATTTAGAAACTAGTTATGTAAAAGTTCGATTAAAATCTCTGGAAAATGTTGAGACCAGGCATATATTCAAGTTAAGAAAGCAACTATTTTAGTTAAGCTAGAACAATAAGTGGTGTCATTTTGTAGCCTTTTTTCAAGGTCTTTTCAATGATATATAACACATGGGCTATGAGGAAATTTTTTTTTTGTCAAATTCTACAGTCCTAAATTTGAATTATAAATTTTTTTTGGTACCGTGCTTGATTAAAAATAATTTTTCAAACAAATTAAGCAAATACCATTCATAGTATACATTCACTTCTCAAAAGTCACTGGAAAAAGTTTGACTTTTAGCATAGATATTTTAAATATATATATATCAATGTTTTAATGGAGATGATTTGATTAAAATGCAAGCTTTACAAACTATTGTGAATATTCTAAGTACTATATAACTCAAAATATATATTTGTATCAAAACAAAGTGAAAATTAATCCTTTGAAAAATTCCATCTTACACAGAAAAATATTTATTGATATTAATTTGTACTTTTTAAACTATTTCAAACTTTGTTTTACTACTTGTCTTTTTAATTCGTTTTCATTGGTGGTAGTTTGAAAAAGCATTATTCGTTTTAGAAAGGTCATCTTTTGAAAAAGCACATAAAACCTTCCAGTTGGGGTTGTAGGATTCACTTTACACAGAACATTTATGATAGGTACCCAGGCTTTCGTGAATAAGCAAATGAAAGAGAAGCATCAGATAGTTCAAGAAATGTTACATAAATTTCATCAAATTCTTGATATTTCTCCAGAACATAAGCTAACAACACTTGTTATTGTTAAGTACAGTAATGTATCCAAATATATCATCAATGTGGAATTTTTGCAGTGATAGTTTCACAATTTCAGTGTAATATTCAGCAGCCTCTGAAAACAATTTGACATATATCTTTGATGTGCTTGAATTCACTGGTAGGAAAGTGTGAAATTGCTTTGTTACCAAAAATAAGAAGGATTATATCTGATATATATATCTTCAAAGGTATAAATAATGTTATGTCAAAACTATACCGAAAAAGCGTTTGGTACTCTATGATGCTGGCACGAAGGCCATTGTAGAGTTAGGGGCTCGTGTCCTGCAATACACCCTCACACCTCACCAAGTTTCTGATACATAGTCACTCTCACTAATGAATTGCCATTCAGCATTCAAATCATTAAATTCCTCTTTATGAAAATACAAGTGGAGAAATTTTTTGTTTTTTTTACTGTGTGCAGATAGCATCCATCAGAATAATAAAAAATATTTTTGTATACCTTTTGGAATTTTATTGAAAGGTGTACACAGCTACAGTGTTATGTTGTAAACAATCAGAAATGCTAATGACGAATTTAAATGTTCAGTTGTTTCTTCTTCCTTTGATAGTATATTACACAAAGGATGATATAGTTGATTGATCAGTAGCACCCAGCCTCACCTCTGCGCTCTCCACATTGCACAAACTATGAATAGTTCTCTGAAAAAATCAATTAATTGCACAATCCAGATCTTTGAAGGTTTTTCTTTTATTGTTGTTCATTGATATGAGGATTGTTGTCTGAAATGAAATCACGCTGCACGTGACCATAACCCTCACTCCTACACCAACCACGTCTATAATTCTGTGTGAGATGATTTTCCCCAATGGTCTCTTAAGTGCGAGCACATCAACAGAAATTCCATTGGATGGGAACTATACCTTTTCAATAGCATCGGTTTTCAAGCTTTCTTTTCTAAAGTGTTCTTATGCACTTTCACCAGGACAAATCATACAGTTACCAGATTGAAAGTATTGAGGGTAGATTGCACAACATTTTTGCAAGACCAATGTTTATAGATTTTTAATTTGCTATTTGTTAGCACTCCTAGCTTTGCCATTTTCTAACATCAACTTGACAAATTGGTATGGTGAAATTGTAGCACACGACACACAGCATGGAGTGCTGCTTTGACCAGCTAGGTACACATTGTTTAGGCACTCGAACACGCGCAAATTTAGAGAAAGCCAGTTTCATGCGGGGAAAACTCTTCTTTGAATAATTTGGGCCTCATTTTAATTGCATAGTTATGAGCCTTTATGAATTTCTTTTTAATATTCCAAACTAGATTTCTACAAACTTGTTCATGCAATCTGTACACCTTGGCATTGCCCTGCTGTTGTCATCATTTTTGTAAAATCAAGAAAACAGTTTTGGCATATAATATCCTCTTGGAGATGCTCCCTGGGGTTGCTTCGGGTTGGACTTCCTAAAATGTCTCCTTGTTCTTCTTAGCAATGTATTTTGTGACTGCTTGTACCATGAAATTGGTAGCATTAAATCTCTCATGATTTTTGTATGAACCACGTGTCTGGTAGGCAAAGTTAAGTATCAATTAGGACTTTTTTTGTCTATTAGTATATTTATTGAATAATTGAACTTCTCAGATGCATGCCAGAACTGAACTGTTCTAAGACTCCTGTAGCATTATTGGTCCAAGTTTTGCTGCCCCTAAAAATGTTATGTTCAGAGACTGTAGTATCTTTATTTTACTTTTAGACGGGTAGATATAATACTCAGACACAATGTTCTTTTTGTCAATTTAGAGAATCCCCTAACTCTTGAAGAGAAAATGTTGAGGCCCCTCTCAAACACTTCTGATTGCAATGTAAAGCTAGGGTCTTTGTCTGAGGAATCTGAACTATTGGTATAATCAATATCAAAATGAGAAGTAGAGGGCTAGGCAGTTTCTAAAATTATTTTTACAAAACAGCAAGTTCTTTTCTACGAACTATACAGACTTAAACTCCACTTGAGAGGAATATTAACAGGAATCGATGTGTACACAACTAATTTGTAACCTTTTCTTGAGTTTCTTTCTGTACTTGTGCAGAAATGATTAGAGTCCTTTTTGTCTCGGGGTTAAACAGTGCACCTTTACATGAATGTCATGTACCACTCTCCATGTTGAATATTTAAAATCGTTACAAATGTTTATATATTAATTAAATTATTATAAATCAATTCAAACTTTTTGTTATCATTGATAAATAAACATTTTAGATTTAATATATGGGTGAAAAAATATCTCCCTATATCTTAAACACCCTGTATATTGTCCATCAAAAACTAAAAATATTAGCATGAAATATTTCACCGGTTGAAATTAATATAAATTGCAAACACCTGTATATAAATCATCATAGTAAATTATGTAATACCGATACTCTTAAGCATTCTCTAATTGTACTAAAGCAACGGCACATTTCAATTCTACGGAGTACGAACTTCACTAACAACTGGGACTCTTCGACTACTAGATATTCCTATATGTGTCGCAGTGATACACTGAATACATGTTTCAGCTTTCTTCTATTTGTAAACTTGTGAAATGTGTTAATATACGTTCTTATAAAATAAATAGAGGTGATGATAACACTCACTCACCTATGCATAAAATAGTAACTCTTATACTATATACTAAAAAGACTCCTCTCTATACGAATAACTCATAATATAGGTAAATAAAATAGTACTATTGGAATATCAAGGAGCGGTCGGCGGTCGGTGAACCGAGTGCGCGCCATCTCTTAGGAGGGGTGATCAGTTCACTCATAGAGAAAATAAGAAAAAATAATTAAAAAAAAAAAATTTTCGCTCTATTTATAGCCCCACCCGCTACCTACCAACACGCGGTTAGGACTACAAGCGTTTTATGTTTAGAGTCATATTTAATGATGAGAAAGTTTCATTTCCCGTTTTAATAAAATGCGGGAAATATAGGGGTATTACAAAATGTCTTCACAATAGAATTTCACATATAATTGAAAAATGTGTAGCTTTTTTTGACACTTTCGTATATACTAGTAATTCGAAAAATTGCTTGGAGTCTGAGAGTTTTAACTTAATCATGTTTTCAGTGGGTAATCAAATCCCGGCCTCCCTCATATTTCAACCGTCAATATTTTTGTACATACCCCGAAACCATCTTTCGGCAAGGTTGTGAGCTTTAAATGGCCAACAGAAAATTTTTGGAAGTCATCACTGCGTGCCCAAAAACGCGCCAGACTGGTGGCCCCATTCATCCACCGGCCGTGGAAAAAGTTGATTGGAAGGTGGCTCGGCACCACCATGTTTTTCGAATCATTTTAACCGTATTATTATTGACATTTTTATTATGATATACATTAATAAATGTTAACATTAATTTTAACGATGTATGTGATGAGCGATATCCCAAATGCGATTTGGTTATATGGCCGATAGTGATTGTAGAGGAAAAAAGTGTCAAAATCTTCGGTTTGAACGAGATGTTCGAGCCATGTGGAGAACTCAGCTATCGGTTTGCGAAAGAAATATAGTGGGGACATTTTTTTATTACTTATTACGCACATTTTATTAGAAACCCCTATTAATTAAATAATTATCATAGTCTGTAAGTAAAAATTTAATAAATATAAAATTAAATGCGTATTACGGTAAAAAGCACTCGAAATTTAGAAACAATGGTACCGAGGCTCACCCTCAATGGTGGTTCTCGCCTTTCGAGCGCTCCCAACGGTCGGGGCTGACTCGGCATTTATTCAAACTTTAATAAAACTGTTTATTTTAGAATTACATTATTATTTTTTGTATGCTTATGACCGACTATAGACTTAAAAAGTTAAAAACACACACTCACTCACACACCATTAGGGGAGAGTCGGGAGACGAAGTTATACCTAAAGTGGTCCAAGTCACCCCGCCCGACGCTATTACATTAAATTTTTTTTTACATTACGAAAAAAAAAATATAATATATTTTTTTTAATACATAGTTTTTTACTCTTTTAATATAATAAAATCATTTATTTCGTTTAAAAAAAAAAATGTAATATTGATAAATAATAAATATCTATGTATTGATAAATTGAAACGCATTTTGACAGTTATTCTTCATCCTTACACAAATGAAAAAAAGCCTAAAAGTAATGTTTTTAACAGCGTTATTTTTTATATTTTTATTAAAGATATACTGTATATTTAAAATGTATATGAATTGCTAAAAAAAATATCAAAGAAATTTTTGATACCATTTTTGTAAATTAAAAATTTATAATTTAGTGCAGTAGTGAAGAATAATGAAAACGAAAATCATCACTCTCTTTAGGAAAAAAGTTACAGCCTCTCAAAGTTATTAAAAATCCTATTGGGATTTTCTTATAATTTTTTTTTTTTTTTTTTTTTTTAAATCACAAGATATACTCTAAACAAATAATAATGAAGCTTAAAAAAATGAAAATGATTTAATTCTTTAGGAAAAAAAGTTAGAGCCTAAGATTTGTTATTTCTACATAGATTTTCTCTGTATACTTATCCAAACAAATTTATCATAACCTTGAACTTAGAGGGCCTCAAATAAGATCACCTTAACCATTGATGACTCCAAAAAATGAAGGAAGTCCTGATCTATGAAGTTTTAACGACTTTGAAAGGCTGTAACTTTTTCCCTAAAGGGGAGGATCCAATATTGGAGATTTTGGGAGCCCATTTTAGCCCCACCTAAAAATGGACATAAAATTCTTTATATTTTCAGATTAATTCCCTGGTATGGGAAAAAAGCAAACTGCAGGTTTTATCGTGAACTCTAGAACTGTCATTTTTGGGAGTTCTTGTTTTTCTGTGTCTATAGTCTTTCTTTCAGTTGGTCGATTTCCAAAACCTAATTTTTTGAATTTTTTTTGTATCAAACTTACTACAACTTTTTTCGATAGTAAACTTCCAAACTTGAAATACACATAGATGGGTCTATTAGCACAAAATACACATATTAGTTTTTTGATTTTTGGAAAATTATGCTCAGCAATTAAAAAAAAAAATAGTAGGTAAACAATTCTTTTTGAAGCTCCGCCTACTATTAAACTCGTTTTAACAGGCCTTCCAGTCACGTAAAAATATGACTTTATTTTCCAAGTTTGAAGACCGTGCTGAACAGGGCTGCGAAGTTGATACAAAAACAAACAAGGTCAAAAAATTAGGTTTGGAACAAATGAAACGCCGAAACAAAACAATGACTACAGACAGAGAAAAATACTCTAAAATGACGTTTAGAGGTCAGAAAAAGCTACGTTTGCTTTCTTCCCTGTCAAAATTGTCTAAAAATTAAGAATTTTATGTCCATTTTTAGGTAGGGGCTAAAAATGGGGTCCCAAAATCTCCAATATTAGATTTTTGTTTTCATTATTCATTAAAAATAGAGTATATCCTGTGATTTTTATAAAAATCCGGGGTGACATCCCTCTGCACTACTATTACCATAGTTTTAATATAATAGTTAAGTAATACTTTCTCACATTAGCTACATAACTACCATTTTACATTTACTTGTTTCAATATATTTGCAATATATCCTGAAAAAGTGGTAAAAATCAGAGACACGGCTATTAATGTAAACAATTACCTAAAGCATGAGTACAGGGAACAATAAAAATACCTAAACTTCTAACAACTGAAAATGTCAGTGTGGTCTAAATCATATTTGGGTTAGAATTAGGAAATACTCTTACCTGAGCATTTTGCGGGCGTTGATTTATTGTACTAAGGTCAATACTATTTTCATCTAATAAGTAAAGCAACTTGCAAAGCATTACTCCATCTCTTAGAAACTTTGCTAAGTCGAACATTCTTGATGATGATGAATTTAAAACATGATCATGCCCTATAAGCCCAACCCTGGCAAGCCACTGTGCTCCTTCCCTCCATTCTTCTTCCATATTGGGGCATAAAAGTTAAAAATGAAACTTTAAATTAAAACAATATTCCCTAGTTTAAAAGTTACCGAATTTTATTCATTGTCTTTAATCTTAATAAAGGACTTAAGGTCAAGACATTTACTTAATTTTACATTGGACGTCCTCTACCCTAGCCTACTGGAGTAATTATTCTTATTTTCTTCTTTTAAAACCTCTAGCCGATTCATAAATATTATCCAAAGTATATTAGATAGGAGTTACTTAAGAAATGTGAAATTAGTTTTTCTCCTACATTTTGCAGTAATCATAAAAAAAAGAATAAATAAGAGGGGAAAAATATATATTTTATTGACAATTAAATTGAAAAACTTCTATATAACACAATATATTATTTTGTTATTTATTACTTATTTCAATATTTCTACAAAGAGGGTCTTTTTCAAAGGGATAATAATTCCTTTACATAATAAATTAGTAGAAAATTTCCTCCTCCACATCATGGTGTGATTTTTTAGATTCAGAATTTATTTAGAGAGATGTCGAACTAGAAAATTGCAATTAATGTCAAAATTGCAATTCCAGGTTTTGGCTCAAAAGATGTTTAAGACCGTTTTCGTTTTTTGTCATTTGCGCTTACGCTCGATAAAAAAATGCTTACCAAGTTTTAGCAAGAATTTCGTACATAAACGAACGCGATTTCTCATAAAAGTCCCTTTGGTTCCAAACAATTGGAATCAGCTGTTGTGATGGAGCCGTGGTTTTGGAATAAACAGAAATAAAAAATAACAAATGGTTCATATTACAATAAACTGATCAACTATTGTGATGAGTTTATCGATTTGGAAGAAATTAGATTTTAAAAGTAATTTTAACTTGAATGAAACATTCATCAATTCATACGGGGCAGCCACGCCGCCATCTTGTTTGTTTACATTTTTTCGTAAGAACGTGCTAAATTCGGTAACCACGGAAAATAACAACCTTAGCATAATAAGGAAATTCCTTACATTTGGTGAGCATTTTTTAATGTTTTGTGCTAAGTTTGACAAAAACGAATGCAAACTCGAGCATTTCTTACATTTCAAAGCACAAATGCAAAAACGAAAACGGCTATTATTATTATTATTATTATTATTATTATTATTATTATTATTATTATTATTATTTATCATTATTATTATTATTATTATTATTATTATTTATTATATATTATTATACAAATATCTTAAGTTTATTTATTTATTTTCCAATCTTCAGCCTGGTCTCCGGTGTTTACTCAGTCAAATAAATGGATGTTGGCAGTGGAAGTCAGAGCGAGAAGTTCAAGAGCCGGGAGCCGAAGTCCGGAGCCGGAGCCGGAGCCGGCAGCCGGAGCCGCGGAGCCGCAGCCGGAGCTCTGGGTTATTAATTTTTTTTCAAGAAAATTATTAATTTTAGCTTGGTGGATAATTTTATTGCCAGAAAACGTGCTGAACAAATTTCAAATAGTGCAAGAAACAAACCTCTGTCAAGAGCGGCTGGGAGTGCTGACCGAAACATGGGTATAATATTTTTGCAAAAAATATATTTTTGGTGAAAAATTAATTACAGACGTGCTGAACAATTTGAAATAGTGCAGAAACCCTTAGTTCGGACCCGAGCGGTCCTGGGTATAATTTTTTCACGGAAATTTTTAGGTGAAAAATTATTGACAGAAGACGTGTTGAACAATTTCAAATAGTGCAGAAACCTTCGTCGGAGGCTGAGCGGAGCAGAGATGAAGCGTACACAAGATTATAATTATTTTCAGATATTTTTTACTTTTGTTTTTTGTTTGTAGGTAAAAAACTTAATGCCTGTCATTTTCATGAACAATTTAAAATGTGCAGAAACCTTAGTCGGAGTACGAAACCGGAGTTCGGAACCGGAATCGGGAGCCGGTGTCGGGAGCCGGAGCCAGAGCCGGAGCCGGAGCCGGAGCCGGATCATAGGCAGTGTTTCTTTCAGGCATACCTCCGGGGGGGCTTTGCCCCCCCGGAGACAGTCAAGTGCCCCCCCGGGAGAAAATCGAGCATGAATTTGTTTTGTAGTTTTTAAACTTACAAAAATAAAACAAATAAATATAAAAAGTATGTTGAAATCTATAATTAATCTAGCGATAAATAATAAAAGCAGCCAGAATGCATGGAAACATGCTAGATATGGCCATATAAATATCCAAAGTTGTTAATTCTGCAGCTTCATAGAACAAAATGGGTCTATTGCTATAGAAGAAACTTTTCTTTCGGGCAAAGGTTCCTATTAGTTAAGGAGTTTCTTAGTTATATATATTTATTAGTGTTTTTTCTCATGATATATATATGATATAGGTGTATAATTATATATATTATAATATATATATATATATATTAATATATATATATATATATATAATATTAAGTATATATATATATATATATATAATATTATATAATATATATATAATAATATATATATATATTATATATATAAAGCAAAAATAAAAACTGTTAAGTTTTAAAATTAATACATAGAATCATGTGTCTGCAAGCGTAGCTTTTATAGTGTAACTATGTTACCCCAAAGGCACAAGGCATGGCAAAGGGTAGTTATTTCCCACCTAAATTTGTTCCCGAAAAAAACCCTTAGGAAAAAACGCGGGTAAAAAGTCACAGGAAGAAACAAGAAAACAAGACGGGAATAAGAGGAAGAAACTATGAGAAAACAAAGATGCCGAGTAAAAAACATAATTATTAATTTTAAGTTATTCATTTATTCTTTATAAAAATATATTAATGCATAACATATTTATAATGCTATATAGTATAAAATATATATATATTAATCTATATATATAATATATATATTATAGGCTATATTATAATACTAATAATATATTAGATATAATAATTAGTAGTAGTAGTAGTAGTAAATATATCATATATATATAGTATAATTACAATTATAATATATAATATAAATATATATATATATATATATATAGACAACAGTACTGATATAATCATATAATATATATATCATATATACTATAAGTATAATAGATAATATATATATATATAGGCCGTATATTATATTAATAACTATATATATTCATGCATATATTATATATATAATCATATCTATATATAATAATATAAATATATATATAATATACAGTTATACTATATATATATTATCATAACTATAGTATATACTATACATAGATATAATAGTATATAGTAGTCCATAATAAAAACAATAGTAACATATACTACATATATAACATATATACTCTAGTTATGATATTTAGTCTCTTTTCAAATATTTACTCTATCATTTCTTCTTCTTCTTCCTTCTTATTCTTCTAACATAACATATCATCTACCTTTTTTCCCAAGCAATGAGGCAGTAAAAGACTGCAGTTACAGGTGCATCGGAAAAAGAAAAGGCAGTAGGAGCAAATATGACAAAAAGTCGAAAAAGAAAAAGGCCCCAGCCTTACCATCTCCACCTCTTGTACGCATCTAATTAGTAAGCACTCGTCGCAATCAGAAAAGTCCACCCAAGAGCATCACGGGACCGCGACGGACTCCTCACTATGGTAAAATCGTTAAAGTGTAAAAAAAAAAAATTGCTGATTAATTTTTTTTTTCTGTTCGGCGAAGTGGATGAAATTTTTCAGGGCATATGTAATCGGGTAAGATGCATCTTTTTCTTGATAATTTTTGTGATATACTGCAAAAGAAATTTTTTAAAAAATTAAAAATTTTTCGAAAATATTTTTTTTGAAAATTTGTTCCAAGAAACAAATCAAAAAACTAAAAAAACTTGAAAGTTATATACAAAAGAAATATCTAAGTAAAAAATTGTGCATCTCCTCTGGGCTAAAAATAAGCTCTGAAAATTCAATCACTTCGCTTTCGATAGAAAAAAAATCTATCGCAGTTTTTCATTTCAAAAATTCAAAAAAAAGTGGGTTTGGAAATTGGATAACGCGAGCACAAAACTCAAAAAATCGAAAAATACTTCTGTACCATTTTAGATAATGGACCTATCTATGCATATTTCAAGTTTGAAGTGCATTTCGGAAAAAAATTTACTGGAATGTTGATACGAAAGGAATTGCTGATAAACATGAAGAATTGAAAATCTGTAAAATTCTGAAAGAATGACTACAGACACAGAAAACCACCGGAAAATCAAAGTTTAGAGGCAAAAAGCTACATTTTGGTGTTCATAAAGTTAAAATCGACTGAAAATTCCGAATTTTATTCCCATTTTTTAGGTGGGGTGAAAATGGAGGCCAGCCCCAGCCCAAAATTGGTTCTTGGTTTTAAAACATGGAGAAAAGGTCAGAGTGATAGGTCGAATTTACAGCGAGCTAAGGACACTGCCGAGTAATAACGTCTGTTATGTATGGCAAAGTTTTGGAAGGATAAGTTTGGAAAAAACACATTTGACAAAACCATGCTTAGAGTAGTGGAGGATAAAAAATCCCGTAGAAATGTTCTTGTCAATAGCATAATACCTAATGGAAAAAGACAGAAAGTGGATGCATCAATGCTCTATTCATAAGGAGCTGATTGATCTTGATTTAAATTATGACAACATTATTAATAATAATATTGATGGTGCTTCTAATATAGCTGGAAAAGTTGTAGGTGAAAAAAAAAGCTTTCAGAAGAGGCAAACAAAGAAGGTCTCTATATACACTGTAGAAGCACATATATTGTCCCCTGGCAGCAGCCTCCTGCAGGAATAAATTCAGAAAAGTCAAAAAAGTTTTTTTATTATATGTTTTGAAACTGCATTTACAAACTGATTAGCAAGTCGAGCCAAAAAAAAAAATATTTGCAGATATTCAATCCAATAGATCAGATGAATCCAATCCTCAAGATTCCAGGGAATGCATTGAGTGAGATGGTTATCTCATATAAGACTAGCGTGGAATGCTGTTTCAGGTAGCAATGTAAGTCATTGAAAATGAGGAGCTTGTGAAGCATATCCACAAAGAAGCGACATACCTTGCATTACTTGCAGGGGCATCTTGCTGGAAATCAGAAATGAAAGTTTCCTTGTCACCTTTGTTATGTAATGAATGAACTCCTTAGTGCACTCTCCTTATCTTTCTTAGCAATGCTTGCAAAAGAAGGACTTTAGTATGATTAAAGTCATCCCCCTAATTACCTGGAACAAGAATTGCACCTGCAAAATTGTCTATAGTCAGTGTGCAGACGTCGAATAGTAGACTTTACAAAAAAAACGTCGGTTCGTGAAAATAATGAGAGGAGTTTGCATCTGAACGTCTGAAGTTGTCTCCTGATCTGCTGAGAAGATAAGAAAAATGCATTTAAAGGGATGGAAAATATTCTGCAATAGTGAATCGAAAGATAATTGAAGAGAAGGTTTCAACGACAATCAAATTGATTAAAAATTATATTTGCTAGTCGACTTTTAGCCGTTTCAGTTCATTAACAAATTTAGCCGGATTATAAGTTAGAAAATTTGATGACAGATTTCCGATGTTATAATTGCTGGGAAGGTCATGTACTAGCTGACCTGAAATCCTTCATTTTTATATCAATTCCATGCTCGAAAGCGAAATATTTAAAGCAGATGAAACCCCATTGTCGAAAATATTGGAGCGGACGTGGGATATTGCGAGTGTACAAAAGCTCTGTGAAATCTTTTTCTTGTCATTCCTGTAACGATTGCCTCGGTTAAAAGATAGTTCAGTACTATGAACCAATTACTAAGATAAGACAAGAAATAGAATGCTCGCCAGAAACCTTAATGGCAGTGATGATATAAGCATCGAAGGGTCTTGAGAATTCCAACTGAGGATTTTTCTAAAAAAAACAGATTATTTTAAATCTGTAAGCAAAAGGAGATACGATTCCTTTTTAAAAACTTTACTTCTTTAATAACCCGCTAACTTACAAGTACTAACGTCGGGATACGGCCTACGAAAGTGTTATATATATATATATATATATATAGTAAATATATATATATATATATATATATATATATATAATCATATTATATATTATATAATATATATTATATAATACTTCATATACTATAGTATTATATATATATATATATATATATATATAATTTATTTTTACCAAAGATCTATTCCTTATTTGAAGAAGGTCATCATTACTTTCATCATATAGTTTTAATTATTAATATTCTCTCAGTAATAATGTTTTCGTTAACCCTTATGTTTATTTAGTAATCTAATTCCAATAAATTTCAACAAAGTAGATTGCCTATATTTTTGACAAGTAAAGATTTGGTTATATTTCGGATAGTTTACTATTTCAGTAAGACAGTAACTATAGGACTAAGATTAGCTGACAAGAGACAGAATATGCATTATCCTTTATTTTTATAGTAAGATTATGCTAAAACTTATACTTATGTGCCCCCCACGGATTCTCTGTAAAGCCCCCCCGGAAAAAATTGTCTTTTCTTATTTCTTTTATTGAATACTATTTTTTTGTAAGATTAATTTTTTTGACCAGAACGTACTGAGCTTAAATGCCTTGTGCTGAAGCCATTTCAAGAATGAAGCCGGCAGCGGTATGCCGCACATCGGAGCCAGAGTCTAAAAAAAAAATTTATCATTTCTTTGGAGCTGGTGTTAAAGAATTTACCAAAACTGGAACTGGACAATTTTGAAGAATAATAATAAAGTATATATACCTATATAATATAAATATATATATTAGAATATTATATTATAATATTTATAATATATATATATATAATAACTATATATGAATATTACTATAATATATAATATATATTATATAATATATTATAATATATAGTATATATATATAATCATATTATATATATATATTATATCAAGCAACCGACTCCAGTAACTTTTTTACTACCCGTGCACTCTCTCTCTCTCTCTCTCTCTCTCTCTCTATGTTACTATAATATATAATATATATAATATATTAGTACTATAACATATAACATATACTATATTATATATTATATATATTATAATATTATATATATCTTATACTATATATATATAATATATATATATGAAATATATATATAATATTATATACCTAGTCATATATAATATATATATATATACCTATAATATATATATTATATATATAATATATATATATATTATATATATATAATATTATATATATATAATATTATATAATAATATATAGTATAATATATATAGTAGGCTATATATATAGCCTATATAATGATAGTATATATATATATATATTATATATATAGTATATATATATATATATATATATTTACTATATATATATAATATATATATATATTATATATATAGTTTGTTTTATTTGTTTTTTAACTTTCATGATAAATATACGATAATAGCTATAAGACTAGGATTTTTAGTTTATATACCCTTTTATTTATATAAGGTTTTAAATTTAATATTAATTTTAATGCAGCTTTTCACCACGTTTAGGGGGTCATTTTACATTTAGCTTATGTTTTAACATTTGTTTAATGTTTTTTTTTTTTTATCTGAGTGTGTGTGGGTTTGTGTATGCAATTTAAATGTGTTTTAGGGTGTGGGTGAGTAGGGTATGGATTGGGTGTAGGTTAACTTTCTCCTAGATTTGTCAAATTTTTCTGTTAATCTATTTTTAGCGTTTATAAAATTTCTATATTTACTATACAAATTTATTATAATTAATTTAAGAATATAAACTTTGTAATTAAGGTTTTAGGTGTACGATCATTTTTATCACGATTTCTCGTTTTAATTTTTGTCTGTCTTTGGTTTTTTGTTTTGATTTGTTGTGTGTAAGTAGCGCAGAAGTAATGGCAGGTTTTGCGTCAGGTGCGGGCTTTCTATTGACTTCACAAATATCCGCGGCTTAAGCTCCAACTCTGCTTCCGTGGAACACCACCTTTTCTAACTTCTAACCCTTAATCATTTGACTCTTGTCTGAAGACTCAGATGGCTCAAGAATTCTCCTTCTAACTCGTTTAATGTATCAAACTATACAACTTATTTCATAAATTTCCGTCTAAAGGTGTGGAGTATGTGCCTATGTTAACATAAGACTAACACTCCTGTAACACGTTTGCTCGTGAATCTCGAATCTCCTAATTTCATGTTCTGTGGCTAAAAATCATCATTCTTCCTTCTACTAGAATAATCTTGTGCTTCTGCTACGGCTCTCCTAATAACGGAACAGATTTTCACCGCCTTTTTTTGAATTATCTTACATACTTCTCACGAGACTGCTTATTAGTCTTCACATCCAAAATACTGAGGATCCTCTATTAGGGATTTCAACTGTACAAACACTGACATGGTTGGTGTACCTCTCATACCCAGATTTAGGTGGAATCAGAGGAAGGGCCGAATCATTTCAGCATCTCTCAAAACGATCTGGAAGCAACTAATTAAAGAACCCACAGACATTCCGGATCGTCCTAACCAATCGTTGAACACACTTGACCTAGTTTCACCACTACTAGTCATTCTCTCTTAAAATACACCACTTTCGCTCCTATCGGTAAATCTGAAAACAACCTTTATATCTTCTTAATTTTAATACTTCTCTCCAACAGCTCCATTGCCTGCCAACTCGTTTTTTCGGTCTGGCACTTTGATCGGGCCGTTTGGGAGGCCTTGCGTTGCTTCTACGCTAACCTATAATTGGAATGACTGCTTTGTCTCTGGTTGACGCTTTCGATTCTGCCGATAAAGGTGGGAGCTGTAATCTGTGGATGGAGATGAGCAGGTTCATTCCTTCTTCGACTAAATCTTTCTCTCCTCACTAATCCACATGTGTCGGATCGTGCTTGTTCATCTGGCCTATACAGGCTAGAGAACAGTGCGTTATCGGAGTGGAAAACATTCTCGTTTCTCCTTATTCCACTCTTGCTAATTTTCCACTTCTGCTGAGGAAATCGTTGCAGGATTACTCTTCGACGAGCAAAGTGGGCTTTCATCAAACGAAAGTGCGAGAGCTTCCTATGGTTCTCCTACTGACATATCTTTCTGGCCTTTGCCAAAACATTTCTAATCAATTTCTGTTAAATCTAGTCCTTTCCTGCTCTCTTAATTCGCGTCTGATGGCTTCTGTTGCAGAATCTTAAATTTCTCCAACTGATCAAAGGCCAAATCTCTTCGGCCTCCTATTTTCCTCTAACTCAACCCTGGACGATCTGGCATTCCTCCATCCTCCTCCATTCTTCCTGCGTCCTATGCCTTTGGCTGTGATTACATTCGATCGGGTTGCATGGCGTCGCTGAATCTACGAATCCGTTAGAAGGCGGGTGGGCTCCGCGATGGCATTGCCTCCCGATTTTTAGTGGAGTAGTGTGCTTCCGAATGGCCTATCCGCCCCTCGTTCAACATATATTTCTTCTATTTTATGTCCAATACTAACACTTTCCCTCATTGTGTTGGAAGCACGCACATGTCCAACCCCCTATTCCGAAAAAGGAAGCGCGCTCTGATCCTTCTTAACTATCGCCCTATAGCTCCTACTTGCTACTTATATTCTAAAATCTTTGAAAACTCTTCTCAACTCTCACTTCTTTATTATCATCGTTAGAATCTTGCACTTTCTTTCCGATCGGCAGTACGGCTTTCGGCGTCTACTGGCGATATACTTTCCTACTTACTGATTTATGGTTTTCCGCCCTTTAGGAACTCACGGTTGGTGAGATTGGGTGGTGGCCTTTGACATATCCAAAGCAGCATGTTGAATCCGCAGCAGCGATGCACGCGTCGCACTGCGCCTCTCCAAAGCTCCCTCTTTGGGGTTTTCCTCCTTCTCTTCGCTACTTGCTATGTTACTAGCTTTTTCTTTCAAATCGAATATCGGCTGTTGTTGATGCGGCGACTTACTATCTTCCTTTCTCTGTCTTTAATAAGTGGATGTTCCTCAGGTGTTTCTGTCTTATTCTCCTGCTTTATTGCCTATCTTTTCATTAATGATACTTCGCTCACCTGCACATCTAACTCTATTCACGCATATGCCGATGCACTTCGACGCCTTCAAAATTTTTCTTTTTTTTTATCCAAAACTTTCATTTTTTTTCATTCTGCTCCTTTCTCTTTTACTCGTAGAATTGCCTCTCGTCTTAATCTTTCGATCTTACTTCTGCGCTGATCTAGGATAGAATTCTTCGGGTGGGGTCGTCTGATACCTTGTGAAATCAATTCTTTAAAAACTCAACTTCTACAAATCTCCCTCTATAAGACACCTTCTAACTTTCCTATCTCTTCGACGGTTCTCTCGTCTCGTCTCTCCTGTGACAATATAAACATTCTTTGGGCCTTAACATAAAAAAAAATGTTCTTGAACCTCATCATCCACGGTTGCTAATGGCGGCGTGCTCTAAGAAATGGGAGTTCTGTTTAGGACTGCGACGATTTTTTTCCCTTTCACAGTTACTCCAGTTATACAAGGGCCTCATCCGCCCTTGTATGGAGAGTGCTTCCTTAATTGTTTGGCTCCCATATCCACCCAATTTTGAATAGGTCTAGGGCAAAGGCAAAAAAGGACTTAGTAAACTGTCTTCTCGTTTTCTTCTCTCACCGTTCACTTGACCCCTATCTTGCGGACGCCGATGTTTTGGTGCTTTATCTCTTTATAAATAAATAGATCCGTAGCGGCAAGCTGTCGAGGACTTGCCCACCGCGTGCTCCCCCCTTTAAGACGCCCTCCGTAGCACAAAGGGGTGCGTGTTCGGCACATTTTGAGTTTTGTGTTTATATCAGCAACTCCAGACTAGTTCGCTGTGTGCCTCCTTATCACCAGCCACCTCTATCTGTGGAATTCTCTTCGCATCTTCTGTGTTTTCCTACTCAATTTTAATCTCCCTCACTTTAAAGCCCGCGCTGTGCTCCATCTGCGTAATTTGCGTAATATGATGAATTTTTTGCTTTATTTTACACCTTCACCTTGAATAGGGCTTTGCCCGTGAGCGTGTTGATAACTGTAAAAAAATTTTCTTTCATATATACTTTATAAAGAATAAATACTATATATTATTATATACTAATATAGTATATAATATATATATATAACTATATATATTATATATTATATATAATATTATTATATATATATATATATATATATATATATAGGCTATATATAATATGTATATAGTATATTATATATATATATAATAAACTATATATATATATATATTATATTATATAAATATACTTTATTATATATATATATGATATCATACTATTAATATATATATATATATTATATATATATAATATATTATTATATTATATTATATATACCATATATAATTCTAATATATATATATATAATATATATATATACTATATATAAATATACTATATTATATATATATATTATGATTTTTGTTTATATTGGACGAAAAATAAGATTAAATTAATGAAAAAAATGGCGGTAGAATGAGATGAGGACGCTACTCAAAAATGATGCAATATTTGCTTTCGCCATAGTGAGAAAATAGAGTTCGTTAATAAACTCCGCTTTTGCATTTGCGTGCTATGTTGGTAAAATTGACCTGACATCATCACCACAGATACTCCCCTGCAAAGTGCTGAAGGCACGAAACTATTCCAAATAACGCGCCGGCATCGAATGTGCCTACCCCTGCTCGATATTCTAGTAATCGGGTGTGATGGAGTCTGGACAGGTTTCCCAGATTGAGAGCAGATGATCGGGAGTCGGAAGGTATGCTTGTGTCGTAGGAAGTGGCAGAGTGGAGCTGGAGGGGGTGAAGAATCCTGAGCCGGAGTGGAGGAAGGCAAGGGTGACGATGACCGTACGGGTGGAGTCTGAGCCGGTCGTATTAGTGCTGTTGGCTGAGGAGGAGGAGGTGGAGGAGGATAAAGAAGAGGATCAGGAAGGGAGAGGAGAAGGAGGGGGAAGAGATGCAGGAGGAGAGATTGGAACGTTAAAAGAACGAGTTGAAGGGGGAGAAATTGAAACAAAAGGTAAAGTGTCAGGGTCGAGAACAGGAAGAGGATTCGCCTCGAAGAAAGCAGGCTTAAGGCGGTCGATCGAAACTTCTGTGCGTGTGGGACGTTGGATCGTGAAGAATTTCTCCTTCCTAAGTATCACTGGAAAAGGTCCATCGTACTTAGGTTGGAGAGCGGTGCGGTGGGAGTCATGTCGAACAAAGACATGAGTGCAGGAAGAAAGGTCCTTAGGGATATAGGAATGCACCTTGTTTGGGCGAGAAGGAGTTGGTCTCCACGACGAAGCACAGTGCCTCAAGCGGGTAACATAAGCAAGCGGGTCGGCTGTAGAAGGAGGAGAAGACTGTGAAAAGAAGTCACCGGGAAGACGAAGAGGAGAACCATATACTAATTCAGCAGCCGAACAGTGCAGATCCTCTTTAACAGCGGAGCGAATGCCAAGCATTACGAAAGGGAGAGCGTCAGTCCAATTCTCCGGATTGGGCTGAGCTAGAAGAGAAGCCTTTAGCTGACGGTGAAAACGTTCACAAATGCCGTTCGATTTTGGATTAAAAGAAGTCGTGTGAATCTTCTCTGAACCAAGAAGATTCATCAAATCTCTCCATAAGAAGGATTCGAAAGGTCTACCTTGGTCCGTCGTGACAGAAAGCGGCACACCAAAGCGCGAAACCCAGTGAGCCAAGAAAGCTTTAGCTATGGATTCCGCGTTGGCGACAGAGATAGGGATAGCTTCGGTCCATCGTGTGAACCGATCTAGGCACGTAAGAATGTATTCCTTACCGCGGGAAGGAGGCAGAGGTCCAATGATGTCGATGTGGACACGTTCAAAGCGAGCACCAGGGGGGTAAGAAAGTGCCTAGAGGGGACTTGGTGTGATGGTGGACCTTAGAACGCTGGCAGGGAAGACAAGTGCGACACCAAGTTGCTACGTCGGCATTGACTTCAGGCCATACAAAACGAGCTGTCACCAGTTTGCGGGAAGCCTCAATGCCAGGGTGGGAAAGCGAGTGAAGATTGAGGAAGACAGCCTTACGGAACGATGCAGGTAAAAAGGACGAGAAGAACCCTGAGACACGTCACACAGAAGTCTCTTCTCTATCCCAGGGAGTTGGAGCCACTCCAGCTTGAGAGAAGTGCAGGATCTTCAGTAGTCTGGCACGTTGCCATAGCGTCGTAGTCGATGTTGGGTAAGACTGAAATCGCGTCGATTTCAATGAGGGAGAGAGCGTCAGCAGTGAAGTTGTCGACACCTGAAATATGTCTGACATCAGTGGTAAACTGTGAGACATACTCAAGGTGAAGAGCTTCTCGAGGTGAGTGCCGTTCGTTTCTGGAGACCATAGCGAAGGTAAGTGGTTTGTGATCAGTAAGTATGTGGAACTCACGACCCTCCAGAAAGTAGCGGAAATGACGGACGGCGAGATACATCGCAAGTAACTCCCTCCCGAAAGCACTGTAGCTTGTCTCAGGAGGTTGTAATATGCGAGAGGAGACCACACTCCTTTCAGCTGTTGCTGTAGAACACCTCGACATCAAAATCGGAGGCATCTATCTGAACTCTGGTCGGAGCTGAGTCCTGGGGGTGGACTAAGAGTGTGGCAGAAGCGAGTGCTTCTTTGGAAGCTTCAAAAGCAGCAGTAGCTTCGTCAGACCAGTCCACTTTCGTAGAACTGCCTCGGTGCTTGGGGCGGATGAGAGCGGTGAGGGGTCGAAGAATATCAGCGCCCGATTTAAGAAAACGATGGTAGAAGTTAAGCATGCCGAGGTACTGACGAAGCTGCTTCTGAGTAACAGGCCTAGGGAAGGTGCGAATGGCCTCGACGCGCTCTGCAAGAGGACAGATATCATCAGCGGAGACAGTATGTCCTAGAAAGGTAAGAGAGGAGGCACCGAAAACACACTTTGCCAGGCTGAGACGCATGCCACATTCGTCCAACCTGGCAAAGACGGCACGTAGATGTTGCTCATGCTCGGCAGGAGAAGAGGAAGCTATGAGGAGGTCATCCAGATAGGAGAAGGCGAAGGGGAGACCTCTAAGGACGTTATCGATGAAGCGCTGGAACGTCTGAGCTGCGCTCCTCAAGCCAAACGGCATCCTGGTATACTCAAAGAGGCCAAAAGGGGTGATGATGGCCGTCTTCGGTATGTCCTCTTCTGCGACCGGGATCTGGTGGTAGGCTCTGACAAGATCCAGTTTACTAAAAATGGATTTACCAGCCAGATTAGAGGTGAAAGACTGGATGTGCTGGACCGGGTAGCGATCTGGTATCGTACAAGCGTTCAGAGCCCTAAAATCTCCCACAGGCCTCCAATCAGAAGCACCTTTAGGCACCATGTGGAGGGGGGAAGACCACGAACTTTTGGAAGGACGGACGATACCAAGTTCGAGCATGTGCTCGAACTCCGCCTTGGCTGCCTTGAGCTTCTTAGGAGGCAGACGCCAAGCACGAGCGAAGGTGGGAGGACCCGTAGTCTCTATATGATGGCGCACAGAATGCTGAACAGGAGAGGAAGAAGAACAGGGGTTCAACAGCGCCGGAAAATCCTTCTGCAGGATGGTGAAGAAGGGGGAGGTACCAGAAGAAGGAGCAACAGCAGAGATGCCTTGAAGAGCAGAAGAAACTATGGTACCTGCAGAAGTTAGAGACGTAGAACCGTCAACCAATCTCCTGTTTCTTAGATCGACCATAAGGTCGAAATGAGACAGGAAATCAGCTCCCAAAATGGGTTGGGTCACGTCAGCAACCACGAATACCCAGGGGAATTGACGGCGGAGAGAA
>JABUQX010090504.1:27500-47500 GCA_015478945.1 Trachelipus rathkii | reverse complement strand
ATATATATATATATATATATATATATATATATATAAAGATATATATATATATATATATATATATATATATATATATATATCTTTCTCTCTCTCTTTATCTTTTCTATACTATATATATCAACTACCAAAAAACATAGAGCCTATTTATAGAGGTTGATTCCAGGAATGAAAATCAATTAAAAATGTAACGTAATTTCATAGATTTTAAAAGGTGAATTAAATTACAATATACGGTTAGAAACCCTAACCTAATCTACATATTAACGGAGTCATCCTCTTATAAGATATTATATATATATATATATATATATATATATATATATATATATATATATATATATATATATATATATATATATATATATATATCATACTATATAAAGATATATATATATATATAATATATATATATATATAAGGGGATGAACCCTACATTGACGAGATACTACAAAGAGAGAGTGTGTGTGTGTGTCTGTATGAAACAATAGTGTGGATTTTTCTTTTGGACTACGTCGAGCTCTCACTTGGGGCATGGAGTGGATGGTAGTGGAGGGGGGTTTTCCTTTCGATTTACGTCATGTTCTTCTACTGACTTTTCTGTTTCCGATGTATGTTGCGCATCTCACCCCCCAAGCTGGTAAAAGGAGGAAGATTATATATATATAATATATATATATATATATATATATATATATATATATATATATATATATATATATATATATATATATATATATATATATATATATATATATATATATATATATATAACTATATATATATATATATATATATATATATATATATATATATATATATATATATATATATATATATATATATATATATATATATATATATATATATATATATATATATATATAATATATATTATATTTATATTTATATTTATAAATATATATATATATATATATATATATATATATATATATTCTATATATATAAATATATAAATATAAATATATATATATATATATATATATATATATATATATATATATATATATATATATATATATATATATATATATATATATATATATATATATGTATACTATATATATATATATATATATATATATAATATCAATTTCTTAATTGGTTTGTTTTCATTCAAGATGAATCCAAATTTTCATTCATCCTTCATATTTTAAAAGAAATTGTGATTTTTTTTCGCTGATTAGAGGGTATACTAATGCTTCTTGCTGAAGGTCAAACATGTATCTTTTGCTGAAGAAAATCGTGAATCTTATAAATATTTATTTTATTATATTGATATTTATCATCCATATTATTTTAGTGTTTGATTTATTAGTAGTTTTTTTATATGATCTTGCTTTTATTTACATAAGTTATTTTGCATTTTAAATAATTGTTATAATTCTTAACAGCATATAGACATCGAGAGTGGAGAGGAGCGGCGAGGTTGATCGTAATATTTAGTTGTTGCCTACCATGGTCACATATTTGCTTATCAAGATTAGAACAATTTGTTGGTTGCTTCTTTTTTTATCTCATTTTTTTTTATTGAACATTATGTAATAATGAATGAAGTAGACAATATAAATAGATTCTCTTTATCACATTTTAACGCTTTCAGAATAAAACAATGGTTTATTTATTACTGTAAATAGAAGATTTATCGTCTCAGTAGATACAATAAAGATAAGGTAATTGTTAAACGAATTTCATAAAACATTCAGCAATAATATATATATATATATATATATATATATATATATATATATATATATATATATATATATATATATATATATATATATATATATATATATATATATATATATATATATATATATATATATATATATTTATATATATATATATATATATATATATATATATATATATATATATATATATATATATATATATATATATATATATATATATATTTATAAATACATATATATATAAATATATATATGCGATATATATATATATATATATAGTATGGGTGTGTTGGTGTTTGGCATATGCTGTCGATTTTCATTAAATATTTGTTGATTGTTGACGCAAGTGGTGATAACCACAACCCCTGGGGGTTTTGGATAAGTCTTATAAGACACTTTTAACCCCTCAATTTAGGAATTTCTAATTATCGTATCTCCACCAAACTTGCTAACCCAACAGCTGGTGACGTCAGCTTTTCGGAGCCTTGGTTTCACGCCGCTAAGCCCTCCAAGAAGGTGCTGAGCCCCCCCCCCCAGTATGATATGAACGTAGGTACATGAAATATAAATAGCCGACAGGGCTCAGAGGAGGAATTGGAATTAGTGAAGAAAATGGAATCTGAGTTTCAAGTGCCGGAGCACTGAGCCGGAGTCGAGAAAAAAAAATGAAGAAATGCAAGGAGAGCGTAAGAGAGAAGACGGAGGAAGGATGAAAAAGAACAAATCGGAGACAGAACGTTCATGTGCTGGAGCCGGAGCGGTGCTGAGTTAGCAAACATTCGCTTAATAGTGGTGTTAATTTATGTTGTATATGGATGTAGAATCCGAATTTGATGGTTTCAGAACCCTCAGAGGTGTTTGTGAGCCCCCAGGGGGGAGTCCCAGACGAAAAGCAGAGTGCTTAGCAGAAGAAAAAAAGCATAAGAGTGCATAAGAGAAGATGAAGGAGCGGTGACAACGGATGATTCTAGAGGAATTAGAAATGGTAAGGTCCCCACATGAAATAGGACCGAACCCCAGAAACGTGATTACAGCCTTAAAATGAAATTTTAATGGTGAATTCAGCTATTAATTACATAGATGATAGCTGGGGCAGCCACCAAATATTGCACAAAATATGAAATTTAGCAAAATTATACAGCTACTCTTAGCTATTTGCTGTTCAACCTATTTTTCTTAATACATTGGCTAACCTAACCTTTCTTTACCTGACTGGGCTAAACATATCAATCTAACATTGTCTAACGTAATCTGGCTCATACAACTTATTAATTACAACATTTTCTCTCTCTCTCTCTCTCTCTCTCTCTCTCTCTCTCTCTCTCTCTCTCTCTCTCTCTCTCTCTCTCTCTCTCTCTCTCTCTCTCTCTCTCTCTCTCTCTCTCTCTCTCTCTCTCTCCACACACTGTCTGATCTGACGCAACTAAATTTTCTTAACTTCTCTAGACACATCTATACTAACGTCACCTGATATCGGAAAAGGGTCCTTTCTGCGTTAGAAAAGGGGGGTGGAATAGTTGAGAGAATGAATTGATCAATATGCAATTTCCCTCCCTCTTTATTTCTTAATCCCCCTTTTTCTTATGAATCGGGGAAAAGGGTATATCTTTCGATATCTGTGTCTGTATTCAGTTCATAGACAAGTACGACTTGTTCGTCGAATAGAATACACAGAGGCACCAAAATAAATAAAATATTAATGCCGTGTTACAAAAAAAATGATTTGTGATTTTGTAGTGTGAAGAGTCCACCACTGCCCCCATAATCTGATATCTAAGTCTGCGATACAGATACACAAACACATGCGCGTTAAACACCCATATATATATATATATATATATATATATATATATATATATATATATATATATATATATATATATATATATATATATATATATTATATATATATATATATATATATATATATATATATATATATATATATATATATATATATATATATATATATATATATATCACCCTATTTACCAGATTAGAGTTCCCCTTCTAAAATAAACAAAATTTTAAGAATTTCCTTAAAGAAAGGAAAAAATAGGTACAACAACGCGAAAATTAAAAGAGACAGAACAGTGTCTGTCTGATGTATCTTCAAATAGGTGTAACTGGAGATCTCCAAATATCATCCAACGTTACTTTTAATGTGACAGTGGAAGTGCGCTTGTTTATTCTAAAATAAAATCATTTAAACTCGTGTGTAAAAAAAAAACAAAAAATAAAGGACTTGCTTGAGTTTTATTCACTGGTTCCCACACAATGACTTACTGTAGGATGAATTAAGTTCTAATACATGATTATAGATCACTAATTAAACATGCTACTTAGAATTACACATAAATGCAGATTAATTAATAAAAAACTTGAAAAGGGTTAATAGTTCTGCTTTAATTATATAGAGACAACAAATACACAATATACAAAATAAGGTACACTACTTGGAGCAAGCTGCAATGAAAGTCCAAGTTGACATGCAACTGAAGTTCTTACTTATAAAGAAAACCCTTGATAGCCGTCTTTATGCACTGACACATATGAAACAAAGTATTTCGGACTTTGTACATCTACCTCTTTACCTGATGTTTATTCGTCGTTCGTAACCTGGAATTGGGCGTAATAGACCAATTAGCACCTTGAATTGAAGTGATATCATTCATTATGACGCGCAGTGATAAGGAACCAGTTGTTGGAAAGATTTGATGTGATATAACTTCTGGTGAGTGAGGATGTTTCGTGAAAAATAACTTAATAATATAATTAAATTGTTTCGTCATGCAAAAGAAATATAATAGTTTATGTACAGCATACAGACGAACACGAGTTACTTATAGAAATGAAAGCCTGCGCATGTGTTAGTCGAAACAGTCATGTGCACAGTAAGATGTCCAATCGTGTAAGCAGCATCAGTTGACATATGTATAGATGCGCCTAGAGAAGTTAAAAAAGTTTAGTTGCGTCAGGTCAGACAGTGTGTGTGTGTGTAGAGAGAGAGAGAGATATGCCGTAATTAATAAGTTGTTTGAGCCAGGTTATGTTATACAATGTTAGGTTGGTATTTTTAGTCCGGTTAGGTAAGGATATATTAAGTTAGCCAATTATTAGAAAAGATTGGATGAACCGCAAATAGTTAGATAGTAGCCGTGTAATTGTGCTATTTTTTTGTGCAACATTTGGTGGTTGCCATAGTGATCATTTATATAATTAGTAGCTGAATTCACCATTAAAATTTAATTTTAAGGGTGTAATCCCGTTTCTGGGGTTCGGCTCCCCATCTCATGTGGGACCCTACCATTTCTGATTCCTCTGGAATCATCCTTCGTCATTGCTCCTTCATCTTCTCTTACGCACTCTGTGCTTTTCTTCTTCTGCTAGGCACTCTGTATTTCTCGTCTGGGACTCCCTCCTGGGGCTAACAGACACTCCTGAAGGTTCTGAAACCCTCAAATTAGTATTATACGTCCTTATAAACATAAATTGGCACAAATATTGTGTTATTAAGCGAATGTATGCTAATTCAACACCACACCGGCCCCGGCACATGAACGTTCTCAGTCTCCGACTCTTCACATCTTACACATTTCTAACATTTCATTTTTTTTTTTTTACTCCGACTCAATGTTCAGGCACTTGAGTCAACTCGGACTCCGTTTTCTCTCTAATTCCAATTCCTCTTCCGAGTCCTGTCGGCTATTTATTTTTTATCTAATTTATATATGATATATATATATATATATATATTATTATATTATATAATAATAATATATATATATAATATAATATATATATATATATATATTATATATAATATATATAATATATATAATATATATTATATATATTATATATATATAATATATATATATATATATATATATAAAACGGCGGCGACCAGAAGCATCCGCAAAGGAGACCCGAGCAAATCCGTTATAATAGTATATATTGTATATATTCCGTTCTTGTGCCAGTTGATATTTTTGCGTTTAGATGGTTTAAGGTTTTTGTTTCAATGATTCCATTAAAAAAAAAAATTTGCTAAATTTAAATACGTTTGGGATTTTTGAGTTAACCTAATTTAAACCAAATCTAACAAAACAATTTAACCTAACTAACTAACCTATCCTAGCCTTTCCTAACATAATAAAGAAAAGTTTCCAAAAATAAAAAATGCTTTAAATTTAGCAATTTCCTAAAAAAAGAAATATAATATATAAAATATATATATTTATATTATATATATATATTATATTATATATATATATATATATGTTATATAATATATTATATATATAATATAATTATATATATATATATATATAATCATATATATATATATATATATCTGTGTTTGTAGTGTGATAGGAGGGCTCTTGAGGCTCGGATTCCAAATTATTTTCCTATATAATTATTTTCACAATAATGAACTGACACGTAATCAAATAGTGACAAATTAGTATGATTTTTTATTTTTTTATTCATATTTAATAGTGAATTTTGTTGTATTTGTCAGGCGTCGTAAAGAACATTTGAGCTAGAAATGCCTCGTCTCGCTCATTCTCGTAGACACGGGCGAGTACGACAGTCGGAACTGCACTCGTGGAATTAAGAGTAAAATTAATTAATTGAGACAGCCTCGCGGCTTTTGATGATCAGAACTCTCTCTTCTCTCTCTCTTCTCTCTCTCTCTCTCGTCTCTCTTCTCTCCTCTCTCTCTCTCTCTCTCTCTCTCTCTCTCTCTCTCTCTCTCTCTCTCTCTCTCTCTCTCTCTCTGCTCATATTATTGAAATATTTTTCTAATACCTTATGTGATCGTTGAAAAGTCTTTTCATAAACATGATGATGATGAATTAAATTGTGGATATATATATATATATATATTAATATATATATATATATGTATATATATATATATATATATATATAATATATAATATATATATAATATATATATTTATATATTATATATATATATATATTTATATACTTATAATATATATATATATATATATAGTATATATATATATATATTATATATATGAGTTAAGGATGATAAGTAAGTCTAAAGTTTTGAAAGTATAGAAAGACAGATATATAACAAACAATTACTCTAAAGTGAAGCACTATTCTGTAGCCGGGGGAAGAAAATATTTCGATATTAGTGGTATAGACTTTTATATGTTGGTATATAGTAGTCTCATATATCTAATTACAAATTTCGGTTATTATATATTGAGTAGTATAGTAAATAAGAACTTTATATATATATTATATCTAAGTACAACAGTAAACCTGAGTAAATATTATATATTTTGTGACCCAAGAGTGAACATCAAAAATATATACATAAAATTGAAATTTTAACTTTTTAATTAAATAATAAAGTTAAAATCGCTTTTCATTAACGACAGTGAAATTATTTTCTTTTGAGATATTATAATAAAGTGAATTATAAACAAATTAAAATTAAATAAATTGGTTTTAACTCTCAACTCTATTATAAATAAAGTTTCTTATAAGCTGCTTTATTTTGGTAATATAGATAATAAGTCATTATATTATTAAGTTAAATATAATATATATATATATAATATATATATAAATTATATATAATAGTAGCGAGAGCCCTCATACTTATTTGTGCATTCGTCGATTTTATATACTATAAGTCTTCCTATATAGTTTGTGATCTAATAAAGGTTCTCGGCTGACTATATATGTTAATAATATATTTGCTGTTATTCAATATTATAGTAATTTTATAACCAAAGTATAAAGCCATAATAAAGATCACTATATTAAATGGATGTAGTTATATTAATTATAATTAAATGAATATAACATTTATTGTATAACTAATATATATCAATATATAAAATATATATATAAAGAATTAAACGCTGTTTACAATATATTATCACTATGGTCTGCGTTATGATTTATGACGAAATAGTTAGCACATTGAAAATAACGTAATTTACGCTCAATAAGAATTGGTACATACTTTTCGTAATAGTGTGGTTTTACTCACAAAAAAAAAGCATTTTGTACATCGACATGCCCCAGGCTAAAGAAATCCCTGTTAATAGATAGCACTTTTGCAATTAGTAATAATTTGATATACGGATATCATATTGTATAAAACTTTATTGGACTTTTATATTCCTTCTGAATAGTACGTTTCCAATTATAGCTCCGGGCCTGAGCTACTACTATATTGAATGCCCCTAACCTATAATATGACATATTAAAAATCTTTTATATTTATTTTAGGCAATTATTTTGAGACGAAACATACTGACCAACGAATACATGCTATTTTAATTTTATATATCTTGACGTGAGTCATTAAAAACGCGTTTTACCGAGTATTTTGTGTTATGAATTCTTAATGATTATTGTCTTGTGTGATATTTTTATTGTTTATAGTTGAAAGAAATAGCGATCCCATATCATTAATGATCTTTCATTTTCAGAGCATAACTCATGGATCTATCATAATTTTACCTAGTGATGTAAATGTTACACTAAGTCCAGAACTTTGATATATAGTCATAAGGACCTGAATTTATTGTTTTATATTTAGATTCTTGAGCTGTGGCAAATTACTCAACAAATTCCTTTTAGTGAACGTACTGAGATTGACGTGATACAAACTTTAAAATACTTATATAACTCTCTTAGATGTACCGAGCTAATTAGAATGTCAGAGGAACTTCATAAAGCTACTTTTTCGTTTGAAAATGAAAATTTCATTTATGTGTGGTAGTGGATGCTTCCATTGAAAAGAGCGAATTAGTTTTTGTTTTTTGAGGTATTACAGACCACTTCGCAGTAACGTGTAAGATAGAGGATGCATTAAATTATCTTTGCAAATTCAAGAGGATAACTTAATGCTGGAGGCATCACTCCTCTCTTCTCCTCGATCTATAATGTATATTATTACGACCGCAAGTGGTGAAGCCGCGTAGCCTAAGTCGATATGCTAGCTGCTATGAAAAGAATCTTATTCGCAATTTTTCATATCAAACCTAGTGAATGTGAATGTGCTGTGTGGTGTGTAGTGAAGTTCAACTCGTCAGTGAATGTGGTGATATGGAGTGAGGTCTGGATGTGGTGAGGTGTTAGGTGTGTGTGTTGTGGTGTGTGGTGGTGTGTTGTGGTTGGTTTAAGAATTGGCACCATTTATAGAAAGTGCTTATATTAGTGTGTTTACTAGCAATCGAATACGTATTCAAGGTTCAATATAAATGCGTTAGTCATTTCGAATTGATTTAAATATTTAGGGGTTTTCAGGTATGTCTCTCTCGCCTTAAAGTGTTAATAGACATTTTCGACGATAAACTTGTAGATATTGGGGTCAAAATATTAGAGAGATTGTAGTATTAGTTGAAATCGGTTTCCCAATCTAGATGATACTTTTCTGTACTCTCAACTTTAATACTCTCTATCTCTCTCTCTCTTATCTATATCTGACTCTCCAATCTACTTCATATCTCTATCTTCTCTATCTTCTCTATAGTCTCTATCTTCTCTCTCTTCTCCTTACTCTCTCTCGCTTCTCTCCTCTTCATTCTATCTCTCTCTACTTTATGTCTAAGCAGACATGAAAAATATATAAATTTATCCAATTAAACATTAAATATATATATTTATTCATTTAAAATAATATAATAATAATAATAATAATAATAAATAATAATAATAATAATAATATAAATAATAGATAATAATAATAATAATAATAAATAAAATAATAAATAATTATTTTTATATTTAAAATAAATAATTACTATATGATATATACTGTGAAATCTACTCTTACGTAAGGTTAAATCTAAAAATAAAATACCAATAATTAAATAATTAATACAATAACATACAAATATATGGATCTAAAATTCTAATAAATTAATAATGATCTGTAAGGTTTATATATGTGATGTTTGCAACTGATCGCTGCGATTAATGTATGATCCTTTTAAAACTTGTGTAAATTGCTAATGATAATTTTTAAATTAAATTTTAATCTTTAACGAAGCTTCTGAATTAAGATTTTAATACTAAGTAAATCATCTCAAATGGAAGATCTCTTACATTTTGTTTGGAGATTAATGGATAAGCTGAGTCTAATCGATTTAATTTTCATCAAAGTACTTCCATATAATTACTTTACATTCGCATATGATTAACTTTACTCGAAAAAGGCAATGCTATAGAAGTTTTTGTCCAAAGTTCTTCGATGTTTAAGATAGTTACCCAGGAGGTCATCGAAACCTATATCCTTTTTAATATTCCAATAAATTTTCCTTTCAGCGGAAAAAGATAAATGTTAAAGAAATTTTTTAAATTATATCATATCAATATTTATATTTCAACTCGCTTTATATTAAAATTATTTTTATTGAATCTCTGTTGATGAAGCTAACAAATCGCTATTATGCATTTGGCATTTTATATTTGTAGATCCTCGTTTATAAATATATATTTATATATATATATATAATATAGTATATATATATATAGATATATAAATATATATATTAATATATATATATATATATATATATATATATATATATATATAATATTATATATATATATAAATATAAAATTTTACCGGTTTTTTTCTTTTTAAAAGGGAAGTGTAGTATATAAAGTGAACAGTTAAAGGGTCCTCAGAACCCGGTGCAAAATTGAGCATACAAAACTAATTCAAATAGAAGTTATGTTTCTATTCAGATTAAGAACTAAATATTCTTTAAAACATATAATTATGTTAGAATTATTTTTTCTCTTTTTGACATTTGAATTGTCTTTTTGACGGACTTTGCAATGCTCGAATTTTGACACCTGTTTAAGACCCTAAATTTGTGCTATGAGCAATTTTGTCTTTTTTGTGTAAAGTTTTGAAGTCATTTCGAAAAAATGTAGGACGATTGTCGAAAAATGTCAAAAACATAGGTTTTCAAGAAATGAAAATACAAGAGAAATAACTATAGACGCACAAAAACACTTGAAAATGACGTTTTAGATGTTAAAAACAGCTGCGTTTTGCTTTCATTTTTTATTTTTTATAAAAATTAGCTGAGAATTAAAAATTTTATGTCCATTTTTAGTTAGGAGCTAAATGGGGATCAACTTTAAGCTCAAATTGGACTCTCCCCTGAAATATGTTGTGGTAGCAGAGGAGACCTAAAGTACTTTATAAGAGACTGAAACCTGTCTTAAAGGCGAATAAGGTTTTACGTTCCTTTATGGAAGACCAGAATCTCCTTCACCGAGAAACAAAGTATGCGTTTTTAGAGGTAGACACAGTGACCTTAGGAGGCTTTTCTCTTGAATTTGAATATGTTTTGCAATATTGTTTATATTGTTAAGGAAATACTTGGTCTCAATTACAAAACAGAGAAGGGACATTGGTGTATGTGATCGCATTTTGTGCTTTTCTGAAGTGGAGACCCAAAAGAAGTAAATTCTTAGTTGACCATTATCTGTAAGCGTTATGCTGTTCGACACAATAATAATATATATATAAACGATAAGGGTATGAAGCTCCTTTTGGAAATAAATCAAATTATGGAGAAGACTACGACATGAGTAGATTGGGACCTAGGATTTTGAAACTGAGACACGTGAAGGATAACCTAATGTTTTCGTGTTAAGTCTCATCACTCGGATTTTCCGAATTTGTGTTACTATGGTGATGCGTTTATGATTATTTGTAAGAGAAGTCGGAAAACAACAGAGACCGTGTAGATATGCATATCCGGATGATTATATATGCATTGGGATTAATGCGGCAACAGTGAGACAAAGCGTGTATAATCATTCTCCAATCCCGCACCAGGGAAATTATGCAGAAATGATTGGTATCTAGATTGTGGCTATGAAACGTATTATATTTCTAGTCGCTAGGGGAGTTAAGATTTGGCAGAAAATTTGTTCTATTAGAATCAAATCAATATTGAGAGCTGAGAGAGGAGCTATGAGTGGAGGAGCAAAAGTTAGCAACCTCGATATTTGAGATATGCAGAGTAAATTTTCAGTTAATGACATTTGGTTTCTAGTGGTGTAAGCAAGAAATGCTGTTCCAAAGAGAGGATTCTCTCAAGATGATATTTATAGATCCATTAGAGATACAGGATATAAGGTAGGGTTTGACAGATTAAACTTGATAAGGTAAAGGTTTATAAGAGTGAGTTGTATGAGTAGATGAGGACTTCATCACATCAGTGTGATGAGCAGTAGTATTGCTATGATGTCGAGAAAGCGCTCGCGAGACAAGTCTCTTGATGTATAATAAACGAAGGAATTTAGTTCAAGTAAACTATTGTGTGTTGTATGGTTCTTAAAGAGAAGAACGTCGAAAGATGATCGAAGAATGACTAGTAGTAAAACAAGTCTGAAATGTGAGTAAAATTGACGTTTCTATGGAGGTTTCTGTTGCAATTAAATCTCTTATGGTATGATTGTAAAGGACTAGTCTTTATAGTGTGCTGCTTATATGGGATGTCTCTATCACGCATGGTATGTCTTGTTTACCCCGTAGGTCAACTAGTCGATATAAGCTGGCGCATGAGATGACTATGGTCTGGATGATAAAGAAGTATGCTACTAGTCTTAAAGCTATACAATGTGTATTCAAGAGGCTGATATTCAATGGATAGGATAATACCCTGGCTATCAGGCGCAATGTCCAAATGGGTGAAGAGAATATAAAATGAGAATGAATGATTATAGAGTTGTATGTGTTGCAAGAAAATTACCGTAAGTAAATAAGAACACAGATTTTAATAAAATTTGAAAGAAATTTTATTAGTACTAATTTTTGTTAAGTATGTATATATAAGGTATTTCCTGATGAAAATAATGTCGGTTTAGGTAGAGTGAGACGAGCAGAATGTACTCGTGCGAGCTGTATTGGAACACCAACCTGTCCGGAGAGACTGTACACAGAAAAGTGAGATTGTATGATCTTGTTGAAACGTATATGCTGTAAAGCGTTAGATGAAAATTTAAAAGAACTTTACACAGGCTATAATTAAAAAGAGTGTCTATAATATGCAGAGTAGTTATGATGCTGTTTGAGAGAGGGTTTAGCTGCTTTTTTTAAATTAGAATTATTAAGTTAAATACGTGGTGGTGCCTAGTTGTAATGAAATAGTTCCCAATGGTTCCAACCTAGTTCGTGCCTCCTAATTCGCTATTTTTATAGAACGAAACTATTATCCATAATAACAGTGTGAGGTCCGGACAGATTAATAAGGCATTGATGTCTAAAGTTGGGGTTAAAATATGAATAATCATATAAGGAATGGGTTATAATATGAACTACAAGACGAGTATATCTCCTCTATATAATTAAAGTAAATAGTATGGTCAGGCTCACTGTAAGGTAGCGCTCAACGTGTGCCGCACTCCTGAGTTCTAGTGCACTGTATATCTTCTACTGCTTTTCTTTTCCGGAGTAGACAATTAAGACAACGACACTTACTTTCTCTCTTGGGTCACAACATGGAGAAAGAACACAAGCAAGAGGATAATAGAAATACAACTCGAGTAGAAAGTAAAGTATTACTGAAAAAAAAAACTTTAATATATAAGAATAGAATAATAATAATTAAAATTTTAATATTACTACTTTTATAAATTTCTGATTAAATAATGAAGCCTTTTGGTATCAGAAACTATTTTATATTCCCAAAACATTAATCTTAACCATTTTTTAAACAGTAGCAACTGAAGATTGATACAAAGTTTCTACAACGAAAGGATTTTTTTTTTTATTTTCTAAATGCAAATTAGTAAATAAATCCTATAGTGGATTACGCAGATCTTTAATTGAAGTCACGTACGTTTCGCTAATAATATAAAATTGAAATAAGTGAAATATTAGACTATAATGTAAGTTATTATATCTCCTTATTACATAATATTTATCAATAAAAAAATGGTCAAACATTAATAATATCATCAAAACTTTGAATATGATTATTTAATATCGAGTAAAAAGCAAATCATGAGCAAATTAGTTTTGTTTAAGAAGTTTATAAATTTATTTGTAATGCATATATTATTAGTATTATTTTTAAATTTAATACTATTAATTTATTAATAATTATTAATTTCCGTAATAAAAAATTGCCTAAAATAAATAATAAAAACAAAAAATGAGTCAAATTATTTTGGCATTCAAATTGTTTTACATTACATTTTGATTTTCTTTACGTGCCGAATCCCTGATTTATTATAAGTAATATAGAGATATAGATGTCTTTATATATTGCGCGCATGAGTATGTGCTTGAGATTTAAGAATTAATTAGAGACTGGAAGATATTTTATCTTGTATACATATATATTATATTAGGTTGTCTTTATATATAAGTTAGAGGGCAAGTATTTACATTGACTCTTCAAAAATCAAGGTTTATAATATATTATTATATATATATTAATATTTAATATATATTAATTATTAATATATATTAATAAATATATAATATATATATATTAATATATAATGTGTAATGTATGATAGCGAAATCAGTAAGAATATCCGGAGATACTAGAGCATAAGCTATACGAAAAAATAGAAATAAAATATTAAATATAAGATAGTTTATAAAGCTAAGGGTGTAGTAGATATTTTTTAGGATTTATTAAGATGAAAAAAAATTATCAATTTTTGGATATTTTTTGGATTATTTTAGTAGAATCGTGGACGTCACGAGTACGATTTAAATATATTGATATATAAACAAACTTTTTTTTTTTTTAAGTTCGATTAAGTATTTATTTATTTAACCTACTTAAGTGTCCCTCTATATTTTATCCTTGTGACATTCTAGAGAGAGTGTATATTAATAATCGATGGTCTTATGAACTCGAACACAGTGACATCAGATGAATAAATAGACTAATCACTACATAATGCGCAGATTGTAAAATCTGGAAGTCAATAGTAATAAGAGTAATTATTTTCCTAATTCATGTATGAAGTTCTTGTTTATGCTGTTTGAACATGCTCTTCTTTAATTTAGATTTGACATTTATTTTTTATATGTTCGTTTTAATGATAATTTGTAACAGCAGTAGCCTTGCTATATGTATATTATGAGAGTATAACTCAAGTTTAACTTTTTTTTCTTATTAGAAAATTAAAAAATCATATTTCAATATATTCAAAAAATATATAAAAATATGAAATAATATAATAACAAATAATTGGATATTTCAAATTAAAAATGACCAAAAAATAAGAGCTAGTTTTTAATTTCGTGCTGAAAAACTTCCATGTTATAATTATATATCAAGAGATATAGAAGAGAGTTATAAATATAGATTTGAAGATAGTATTTCAAAATATCAAATACTAAATGTATTTTTAAATAAGTAATATAATATATATAAGCTCTAAAATGTAGCTTATTTAAATCTATAATATAAAAATGTTATTTTGACTATGATTAAGATATCTTAATAAAACAATATGTTTTAAACTGATTTATCACCAATAGTTAGAAGAAAATATTGAAATCGATGAAAAGAGTGATTCAGCTTTTGTTCCAGATTCCGAATAATGAGTAATAGAGTGCTTAAAGCAGATAAAATCTATTTGTTCTAATTCGCGTTAGTTAATAATAATAAAGTATTCTAAATACTATATACAAATTTATATATGTTAGTTGAATACAGTTAATATTTTTTCAACAAATAAAGGATAGTTGGAGAGAATAGGAAAGATATTAAGATCGAGGTGAGTAAATAATAATATCTTGTTCTATTAAAGCAGAAATCTTAATTAATGAAATACTTTCAAAATTCTTTTATGTATCTATAAGATACAGTGCATATAATAATATTATTTAAGATGTATAAAAATATTATAAATAAAAATCAGAAATTAGAGAAAAATAAATAAAAAATATTCACTATTTTTAAAAATGTTGAATAGAGAAAAAATTTCAGAGCTAAGTCACAACTACTAAATTATATCAGGTTGATTTATTTAATAAATAGGGATATACATTCATGAAAGAACATGGATATCTACTTAGAACACATAACTGTCAAATATAAATATTATAAGTAAACGGGTATACTTTAATCTATTAGGTATCTATATGAGAATAGTTAAATTTAAATGATTTCCTCCCAAAAGAGTTGCTCTATCACCCTCTTTATATTATTGTAAATAGTATAAAGTAAATATAGATGAAGAAAAAAAGTTGTAAAATTACTATAAAAAAGGCGTTACAGAGTATATGAGGAATATATCATATATCGTATTAAACTATTCTAGATATATTGAATATTAAATAAAGTATATGTGTAAGCCATAATCTATTAACCCACCGTAATTCACATAAATGCGCCTAACAACACATTATCATAAACACAAACTTCTACCTAACCCTTTAATAATTACTAGAATACAAAGCCCAAAATGAATGTTATAGGCTTTGAGTTATTTTAGTTAATATTCTAAAAATATTAAAAACTTTATATTAATTAATGAATATTATTTAATTATCGTGCATTCTGAGCTGAATCTGATTTTATCTTAAATACAGTAATATAAAATAATATCCGCAAAGATAAATAACAAAATAGTAAGTATAGTAAATAGTACTACGATAACAGAAAATAAATAGTATAAATGGAATAGGGTATAAAAATTCACTCAGCTGTAAAGAAATATCTAAACGCTAAATAGTATTTATAATGTTCTATAGTTGCACCTGATGGAGGGGAAACTCTCTAGGTTAGTTTAGCGTTTCGCTAAATATAGAACTTAATCTGTAAAGCAATGAAGTTATGCGTCGCGAAAGAGATGGAAGATTTTTATATTCTCCTATTCTTTAATATCCCTTCTACAGTTCAGAATTAAGAAAAATATAATAACTAATGTGGATATATAATATTAGGATATATTGTATATTCATTCAGAAATTGTATATCATTAATTTAAATTATAAATAATATGATATACTTAATAATTCTATTTATTTATATAATATTAAAATAGGATTTAATAATTCCATTTAATATTAATTATTATTATTGGATATACTTATTAACATAGTTATTTATAATGAAAAATAATATTAGAGAAGCAATAACCAATACTTTGAGTGTTCTAATATATATATAATTGGTATATCTAATCTAGTACTGAAGGTTCTAGTTAAGAATTATAGAAATAATTCACCATAGAATAAATTATAAACATTCACATTTATTGTAATAATATTATAGGAAGATTATTGAATAAGTACGTTTACTATAAAATAAATACAATCAGGTCAACAGTAATTGTAATGAGAATCATATATTAATACATGATAAATTTTACAAAAACCTCAACCAATATAATAAACAAATAGTATATAGATATATAGATTATTATGTAGTTGTTAAATTGAAATAATGGTCATAGAATTATAAGTTAATGACATCTGAAGTTAAGATTTACAGTAAATATTAAGTTATGATAAATAAATAATAAGTAATCATAAGATATACTTATACGAATTGAACTATTTATAGTCTCAAGAAAAACCATAACGTAAACTCAAAATTGATTTATATCAAGTCAATATATCATTAACAATATACATATACACAAAATTATTGTATTAAAGAATAAGATTATGATTGTGAGTGAGAATGACAAATTAACAATGTTATGAGTGTGATTGTATGTGGAAAAAACTGTTTTACATAGTAGTGGTAGTGTAGATGGTATGAATGATAGTTAGATGTGAGTAGCGTGTGTGCGCGCCAGTTTCAGTTTATTTAGCATTGTAGTCGGGTAAATATGGAAGGAATACACTCTGCTAGAGAGTATTTCGCACAGGAGAAATCGTTTTGATAAGAATGTTTTGATAGAATTTACATATTACATGACACCACGTGCAAAAAATTTTTTAAAAGTTTACCAATTATATATATAAAGAATAACTTTTTATCAAATAAATATAACAATCTTATCATATTTTAATATTAATAATTACAATTTTAGTATATATCTGTAAGAATTATTCTCATGTTAGATGTATGATACACAACTTTATATTCGATCATTAAAGTTTTTTCCATATATCAAAACATGTTTATGGTCCATATATATCTTAAAAATAAATACTAGATTGTAGTTTTACTAGTTCTACTTAAAAGCTCAATAATAAATCCTTTTACTAATCATTCTTTGTAATAGCGTTTCTTCAGCGCTCTGTATTTACATAATATCTGAAACATCCACACGTCATAAGAACAAACATATATGTAGTGTGTAAAAAATAGATTAATAATAATAAATATAGAATAAGTATAATAAATATTAATAATATGATCAATAATATATATATCTGACTTTATTTATATGTTTTGGACTAGCAACACTTTTCACTAAGATTTCAGGATAAGTAAATTTTGAAATATATAATTTATTAATGAAATCAAGAGAATTCTATTAGTCAAATAAGAGATCATCAATGTTAGTATTCAGAGATAAAAGCAGAGAGAAGAAAAGGGTGGAGGCTGCTATCTAGTTAGTGTGACTCTCCATTTATGTATAGTCTAGGAGTTATGTGCAGGTGCCTCACCAGAAGCAATAACTCTCGAGACGATATTTACAATTGTCTTAGAATGAATAGTACATAATAAATATTTGAAATATATAAGAATGGGTTGAAAAATCGTGTGATCAGATTCAGTGGATAACATGACACATACAATAGTATTGAACGTCAAATTTAATTTGGTTCTAGTTTTTGGATTCTCCCCAACTCAAGAGGTATTTTGTAGGCCTTTAGAGTAGACATTTAATAATTTTATTATAATTTTTTTAAATAGATGTATAAAAAGTTATTATATATAAAATTATCTTGTTCCATTTTTCCTTTCAGTCATATACATTTAAATATATATTTAAGAATAAGTTAATTCAAATATTAAAACAACATAAAAATGAACATATTTACTAATAAAACGAGAACTGATAAACGCATTTAGAATCAAAATAAATCACGATCGTACCTCATTATGGTCAACGGTGTGGGAATTAGAACACTTGCACTGTGTCTTCTATATATCATATACGACATTAAATTAAAACATTTCGTACATTTTATTGAATAAGTGATCATTATATATTCTGTACTTTTTCTAGACTATATCTTTATAGGTTCTATCACTATTTAACGAAAATAAAGAAATTATATAGATTCTTTTGAAAGATTCCCTTATAAATAGTATTCCATCAAGAAAAGTATCAAGTGAGAAAGAATTAAGTGTAGGAATTAGCAGATTAGTATATAATATAACTCTATAACGGAAAATATCCATTATATTTCAAAGATATATTAAAGTCATATGATAAGATAGACATTAATACCAATAATTAATAGTCATTATATTAATATCTAAATCAAAAGTTATCTAAAGATATCTCAATATTTAAAATGCTAATACTAAATATTTATATAATTCATTTTACTCAAAAGGTAAATGTGAAGAAGGAAAATACTGATATTTTCTTTTGTACCAACAGGTAGGAGATACTCCAAAAGACAGAGCGTTATTTAACGGTGCACAGAAACTGTTTGGGTTGGTTATAACATTTGGTCAAGCAATGGTCTATGTTTTCACCGGTTTATATGGCCCCCCTGCAGAATTAGGTTCCGGAATATGTTTATTAATTGTAATTCAACTCGTCACTGCTGGTATCTTGGTTCTATTGTTGGATGAACTTTTGCAAAAGGTAAATATTTCTAACTTTCTTTATTATTTCCGCAAATGACTGATAGAGTACAGGTGAGGAAAGTTAGGGGGGGTGAGTTATAGTTAAATAAAACATAAAAATGGGTTTAATAGTTTTACTGGGGTATGGATTAACTTCACGAAATCTGAACTAAATAGTAAAATGCACATATTCAACTCCGGGGGCGCACGAACACTAACCCTCGTCTTGACGAAGGTTACGTCACCACCTTAATGAATCATTCATCTTTGATGTAGTTGTAATTATGTTAGTGTTGTTATATGATATATATATATAATATATATATATATATATATATTATATATATAATATATATATATATAATATATATATATGCACACACACACACACACACCACACACACACACACACCCACACACACCACACACACACACACACACAACAGGAAGTGACTCGGAATCTGGTACCTCACTATGATTATTATTATTATTATTATTATTATTATATTATTACTTATTATAA
>JABUQX010090504.1:7500-22500 GCA_015478945.1 Trachelipus rathkii | reverse complement strand
CAATTAGTTAGTGTTCTTATATATTCAATCATCATCCGTACGGTCAAAATGTTCATTCTGTTTAACACACCTTTGTTTTAATATTTATATTTTATTTTAGTTTTATTTAGTTTTAGGTTTATTTATTTTTTGCTAAGGAGATAGGGCACGATAAACGGCGTTGAGGAAAACACCCTTTCACTAAATATTACTTGAAGAGGTAATGAAAAGTGCTCATATCTTTTATAAAACTTTCTCAATGATACTCCATTAATACGGGATAAGCAACAGGTATGTCTTTTGAGGCCGAATTTCTGACTATCCATTTCTAAACTGTACTAAATTCTTCGTTAGTGCTTATTCCGATCAGTTCCTCTTGTAATATGATTGTAATATGACATCCGTTTCTTCAATGTCACCATATGGATTGATTAGCCACTGTGGTATTACCATAGTCAAAACATCCTCAAACCTAGTTTCAAAATCTGAATAGAGAGTATTTATATGTTTAACGTAGGTTGTTAGTATCTGTTACATAAAATAGTTAAGCAAAAAATAAAAAATAGCTAAGCAAAAAATAAATGCTTTTAGTGGGAAGGATGAACCTGATGCCTTAATAATAAAGTTTCAACATTTGGCATCAATTTAGTTAGGTTTAATCTCAAATCTCCTCGGTTAATGATGTCCAGTCTGTTTCTTTTTTTTGCTAGGAGATTGGCAACCACGCTGAAACCGCTTTTTTTCCACTAGGGTTTATAAGGATGTATAAAAGGCACATATTTAAAAAACTTTCCCGCAATACTCCATAATACGGTATTAAGTAAAACAGTTATATCTTTGAGCCAGAATTGCTTTATATCGTTCTCAAGCATAAACTGTACCCTAAAGTTGCTTCGCGTTAGTGCTTATTCGATCATTCCTCTTGTAATATGACATCGTTTCATCATTTCACCGATAAGTGCGTAATTTATTAGCTCACTCATGGTACTTACCAAGTCGAAAAACATTCCGTCGAAATTCCAGTTTTCATTTAATTATCTGAATTGAGTGCATTATTATAAAAGGGCGTGAACGTAGGTTGAACACGTCGCTCCCTTCCTGATTCAGTTCTGTCCTGTACGAATTGCGAGAACATATGGGAAAATTCATGCGCTGTCTCCAATGTTTTGGCTGCAACTTCTTGCTCTCTTCCTCAGTACAAGTCCTTGGAGCATTGTATGTATATACTTTGTTTTTAATCATAATTAGACTGTCACCCCTTTTAACTGCAAGTTTAAACTCTCTAAATTTAATAGTTTAGTAAACAAAAAAATCTGTTGATATATATCCAACTGCGCCGTCTAGGTCCCCACTTGATTATGAACTCTTTCTGTTTAAAATTGTGATCATCTTTACCATCCTAGAGGATACTTTCCTAAAAAATAAGTCTTCAAAAAGTGCTGAAAATAAGTTCTGTGTCAAACATAAAGCCTTTTGAGAGCCAGCGTACTTCAGTGTTGAAGGAGTAAAATTGATGAAAGGTTCTCTCATTTTCTCACAACAAACTCTCTCGCAACTAACTCTTTCGGTATTTCAACTGAGCGATATTAGTATCGGAGTTTCTCAGTAATTACTGCTATTCATTAAATGCGGACTGATTATATTGAAGAGATTCATGCAATCTAACATTCAGATTTTTAGCAACTAAATGTCAAACATAAGCCTTTTGAGAGCCAGCGTACTTCAGTGTGAAGGAGTAATTGATGAAAGTTCTCGTCATTTTCTTCACACAACTTCGCAAATAACCTCGTATTCAATGCGTTGTTTCGGATTCGGTTTACTGCATGAATGACTATAATTGAAGAGATTCATGCAATCTAACATTCAGAATTTAGCAACATAAATGTTGTGAGTGTGATGAAGAGCAGTGTATTGCTAAACAACCACCGGGTACACTTGTGTTTTAAATAGCTTATAAATCCACAATAAAGCCTGAACATGGCAGGTGCTCCATCTGTAGTTACTGATATTATATTTGATAAGTGGATTGTTTTTTCTATGAAGTAATCCTTCAAAATATCAAATATTGATTCGCCTTTAGTGTCGGTTGTCAAAGTTCTCGCAAAGAGCAGTTCTTCGTAGATTTCTTGATCCATAATGAAACAAACATATGCCAATAATAATGCTTCATTACCAGGTAAAGTTGACTCGTCCAGCTGTATAGAGAAATGGGTCGTTTGCAAATCATTACACAAGAAGCTTTCAAAATCATAACTCATTTCATCAATACGTCTTTCAAGACTTAGTGTTGTTGCTAAAAGAAATTCTTTAGATGATATCTCAGATGCAGAATTGTTGTTATAAAAAATCGTTATTTTAAACATCTTCACAATGGCTGAGTGAGAAGATTAACTTTCTCCTGATAGTATGGGGTTTTTTCCGGATTTGCTAAATTTAGTGAGATATTTGTAAGACCCCGTGTCATTAACATCAATACGTTCTTTGTTACGTCTATATGCGAACATTCTGTACTCCTCCGTGGGTTTCTCTTCTGAATTTTTATCTTTAAGTGTTTGAAAGTATTTCAAATCTTGTGAGCCTGTGTTTAATTGTGGGAGGTGACATCTTCATCATGATGAAATATCCCCTATGTTTATAGCGAATAAGGTTTTCATAGGCGCCTCATTCATAAAACTTTGTTTATACAAACTAGAACATTATAGTGAAAGTGCGCTTCTTTTCGCGGTGGAAAAGAATTTATTCCTACTTGGCGTATGAACATATTCAACATATTCGGTGGATATAAAATATAGTGTGAAAAAGGTGTGGACATGTTGATACTGGGGTAAATAATCATATATGTGCTCTAAAGTTTTTTTCACAAGAGTCTTCATAAGTTTGTATTGACTCGACCACAAAATGCAGGTTAGTAATGGCTACAATCTTACACAATATTATGAAAATACTAAATTATATTGAAAGTTAAGATATCATTAATGTCCAAATGGAGATCCCACTATCGTATAGACCCCGCGATTTACTAATCCTCATTATGGACCCCCAATATTTTTTGATGGACTTTCCGTGGACCACTTTCTTTGCAGGTCGTTTGTAGACCCCTGAGAGGTATATAGGACCCTGTGGGAGCTAGCTTCTAAATCTGAATTGATTTTTATAAAAAAAAATCTTGATTTATATATATATATATACTATATATATATATTATATAATATATATATTATATTTATATAATATATATAATATATTTATATAATATTACTTTATATTATTTTTTAATATTTATCATTCATATACATATATATATATATAATATATAAATATTAATATATATTATATATAAGATTATATATATATAATATATATGTGTGTGTGTCGTGTGTGTGTGTGTGTGTGTTTAACTAAAAGAGTACCTTCGTATAAACTACCGCTATACTGTGTTTCGAATGCTTGGCAAACGAGGTGCAGGAGAGAAAGTTTAGAATAAAAATAGATTTGACTTTATACTATGAATATTTAAAAATAAAAAGGTTCAAGAGGTTCTTACCTTATTTTGTTTCTATCTGTTCAGTCTTGACGACGTCCTGTGGGTTTGATTCATTTTCTTCTATCTCATCCTTCCGCCTTTCATTTCATGTCTTCCTCCTCCTTCTTCTTCTTCCTTCCGCCATTCTTCTCGTGTCTTCAACCTCTTCCTTCCCCCTTCCTTCTCGTACCATCCTCCTTTTTCCGTCCGCCATTCTTCTTGTGGCTTAATGAAAGTGTGGCAGCAAGCCTAAAAGAGGAGAGTCTAACTTCCGATGCGCCCCCCGCGACTTATTTTGTGCGCCCCTTTATCATATATCAATAAAAAAAAAAAAAAATATCATATATATATATATATATATATATATATATATATATATATATATATATATATATATATATATATATATATTTTTATATATATATATGTTATATATAGAGAGAGAGAAGAGATCTTCCATTATGGGTTTCGAAAAAGTGCTCATCCCTCTTGCCCGCCGTGCGCCCTCTCGGCTCCTGCGCCCCGCACCGCGAAGCTTGCGGGGGTGTTATTTACGCCACTGCAAAAGCCTTAAAAGAGGAGAGTCTAACTTCCGAAGCAAAAAATAGAGCCACACTCAAAAACTATAAAAGAGGGGGGCGGAGCCCTAAAAACTCAAACGATTGAAATAAAAACCCACAGGTACTAAATGAATTCACAAAAGGATGGCAGGTTCATAAATTGTAATTGAAAGTTTACATAACAATTGTACCAACAATAATAATATTAATGATATGTACCGACAATGATAATAATAATAATATGTACAGATACCACTACTACTAATAATAATAATAATAATAATAATATTACTACTACTACTACTACTAATAATAATAATAATAATAATAATAATAATAATAATAATAATAATAATAATAATAATAATAATAATAATAATAATAATAATAATAATAATAATAATAATCAATACTAATATTAATAATAATAATAATAATAATAATAATAATAATAATAATAATAATAATAATAATAATAATAATAATAATAATAATAATAATCTCAGTAGGTAAAAGCCCTCTTTGTTCTAGTGCTAAATCCTTGGCTTAGCAATGGAAGGATCCAAGATCAAACCAAATTTTACTACAGACTTTGAGGTCAATAAATTTTTACTGCTTGTCAACTACCAAGAAAGTAGTTAGAAGTGATGGTAGCGTTGAAAAGGGTTTCTTCGAAACGCTAATATATTAATTGATTTGTTGATGTTAACATGATGCTATTTTCTTCTAGTAGTCGAAACATCCCTCAAACTGTGCCAAGACCCAATCTCCCACAGTGTCGAACCATTGAACGAGAGATATAGAGTAAGATTTCTGAAATGCTGGCAAGGGTGAACGGACAGGGCCGTGAGTGAGACAGTCAAGAATAAAGCGTGAGGAAAAGTAAGATTGAAAGAGGGAGTTGCATTTTGACTCAAAAGAGTCAAAAGTAGTGTGTAAAATCTTGGATTAAAGAAAGTTACCCAGTTTAAAGTTGTAAAATAGGAAAGTGTCAAAGTATGAATTTCTGTAAGGAAAGTGGCAACCACGGTAAACAAGCGTCAAAACCATTCTGAAAAAGGTAAAGAAGCATTGGGGGCCATCCATTCCCATTGCAAATGTTCGTCCAACGGTTTTTTCTTTCATATCTTCTTATAAATAAATATATATATATATATATATATATATATATATATATATATATATATATATATATATATATATATATATATATATATATATATATATATATATATATATATATATATATATATATATATAATATCTTTATATATATATTATATATATATATATATATATATATATATATATATATATTCAAGGTTACAAAGTTGAAAAAAATCTACAATTTATTTAAAAAATATTATAAAAAATTTATAATAAATTACAGGTAGCAACAGTAGTTTATTAATAACATTAAAGTTTGTAGATGTGCTTAATAAGGCCCTCTTCACGCCAAGTCAATCCGAATCCAGGAGAAAATAGTATAAATCTTTTTTTCTAACTTATATTGATTTGTCTTGATTGATTTGTTGTGGTTTATTAAACTTATCTTGATTGATTGAGATTGTATTGGTGTGGATATTTTGGAAACTGTTCACTCAGAGACGCGGAGTCAACTTTCGTATCCTGCTGAGGAGGTTGATTTGTTGTGGTTTATTAAACTTATCTTGATTGATTGAGATTGTATTGGTGTGGATATTTTGGAAACTATCACCCTGTTTTTACTTTAGAAACTTTCCCAAATCTTCATCAGTTCGGATTCTCTTGATGTGAAGCGGGCCTAAGAATCTTTTTATATCAAAAGTTTAGGAGAGCATCGTTCTTAATCCTCCCTTCGACTCCTTTTCTTCTTTCGCGTAAATTTCGTGGTATTGGTGAATGATGGTAACCGCCATCAAAATTCCTGTTAATTAAGTGAAAAATCAAATAAAATCTCTTTTTGTTAGAAATATTTCAGAAAATTTATTCGTAATTTTCTTATGCTATTTTATGATTTTGGAATAATAATAATAATAATAATAATAATAATAATAATAATAATAATAATAATAATAATAATAATAATAAATATTTTGACAAATAAATATTTTGTATTAATTGTTTACCTGTGCCTGACCCGATAGCTCCCAAAAAGTCTGCTGTTACAGATAAAGCTCCGATGCAGAGACCTCCAAAAGCAGCTGCCGTTGGAATGTATCTGTTCAACTCTTTTACCATCGAAGCATCTCTGTGACCCGCCATTATTATATTTTGGTCTTTTAATTGTTTTGCTACCTTTAAATTACAAAACAATGATTTAAAACAATTTAAAGTGCAAAATATACATAATGCTGCAAACTTTACGTCTTGTGAGCTTGTTCAAGTAAACAAGTATATTATATAATAAATGTCCGGATTAACATGTGCGTATATATAACATATGGGTTAACTTACGTCTTTAGCTGAAGTTCCGGAAACATCAATCCATGTTTTTGAGAAAAAGGCACAAGTGCCCAGCACGAAGGCTATGTAAACAAGAGCGTGAAAAGGATTGTAAAGGGCATGAGTCAAACTTTCGGGCGAAGACATATAATAACAAATACCCCCAACGGGATGTGAGTAGCGTCCAGACTCCTTCCAAACACCTAAAAAGTTCACGAAAATGTTTCCGCTGAATTTGGAAGAAAGTGCCTGCGGTAAATATAGTACAAGATTCATTAACTCATATTTGACAAACTTATCATTTTTCATATCAAATATAATTATTTCTTTTAAGCCTAGTTGGTTAACAACAGTTATAACTCCACTATTACCACGCTTAAGTCACGCAGCTGAGCTATATTATCGATGGTTCGATAATATGAATAATATTAACAAATTTTCAAATGCTTGCGTACCTGGGAAATGAAATAAAAATTGGACACTAAGGCAGATTGGAGCATGATAGGTGTGTTTGAAGTATAAAAGAGCTTGATTGGATACGACACGTATTGACCTCTACTTCTTTTATGTATTTGTTTCATTTTCAAATCAACTCTGAAACCCTAACAAAGAATATAAAGATGAGTTGCTTTAATAGTTGGTCATTTGTTTAGTTATCTTCTTCAAATTTTAATTGTGCGTTCTTTAACTCTTGAAAACAAACTCTGAAAATGCTTACTTGGAAATAAATTGCAACTGCAAATATTAAAACTGTTGCCATTAGGTTGGTTAAGTTGGGAAGGTTATGTCTATAAAATGCTTCTCGAAGAGCTCTCACCTGTCAGGAAGTAAAATTAATGTTCAAAACATTATGACAACATTGTGAAATGAGATTTCCATGACATTCTTTGTTTATGTTTTGATCAAAGAAGTTTATAGCTACTGCCCATATAGAAGATCATAGGATCATGTAAGAGAGTTGGTTAAGTTGGGAGGTTTTAAAGAGGGAAGTTTATAAAGTCGAGCTTTAATGTGTCAGGAGTAAATTAATGTTCAAGCAACATATGATCTTAAATATTTTATATATATATACTAATATAAGGCTATATATATATATATAGCTTTGATACATATCTTTAATCAGCTATATTGACAGATATATATATATACTATATAAATAACTATATATATAATATTATATAGATTATATAGGAGTATATATATATAAATATAATATGATTATATATAAATGAAATCGGTCATCAAAAAAAAACTCCATAAGTACCGAGGGGGGGAAGGGGTCCAAGTGATAATTTTTCCCAAGTATGAGTTATTGTCAATCAACATGAACTTCGGGAATATATACTAGTGCTTAACCATACACTGCGCCTAGTTAATAAATGGTAGCCAAGTGTATTGTTCTTACACTTCACCAAGAGGACAATCCTTATTCTTATTTTGAATATCTTATTATTGTCGTAACTATAGTTTGGTGGTATATATAGTACTATATATATATATATATATACTAGTGCATACATATATACTATATATATATATATATAGTATATATAGGTAACAATGATATCCGATAGGCTAATTATCATAGCGGTGATTACATGCGTCAAGTAATAAGGTATATATATATATGCAGCTAGAGCGTATAACGATGTTAACTACAGAATATAACGAGCAGAAGCGATTATATAAATGACAGTAGAATAGTCAGGACTGTGGAAAGTCTAGGTAATGTATACAGCGGGGTCTGTAGTATCGCGGGGCGTCAGTGGTATAGTGTACTAAGACGCGATGGAATACTGACTGTATTCAGGAATCGGATAAAAAGAACTAATAGAACTGAAGTCTTACCTTGTCATTGCTTGTACCCAAAAGTGGAAAAGGGCGATGATGGCTCCTTCAAGACTCGTGTCTTTTCCCGTATTCAAACAGTGGAGAGAGAGAAAGCTTCCACATAATTGTGTCACAGGATATTCGATACATGAATAATGAAATGCCAGAGGCCGCTGTAGTGTCGAGACATTAGAAACCTCTAATTTGATATGGTACATAAAGTGTGGACCAATATGTGAATAGACGCTATTATATATATTATATATATATATATATATAGAGTATTATTATAACGTATATAGTATATATATATATATTATATATATATATATATATATATATATATTATATATATTATAGTATATATTACAGTAACAAGGAAATTTCTGCTGCATTCATTTGCATTATTATTATATATATATATATTTTATATTTATACTTATATTATATATATATATATATATATTATAATATTATATATATATATATATATAATATATATATATATATATATATATATATATATATATATTATATATATATATATATTATAGTAGCCGTGTTACCCTCTGAAAGGGGATAAAGCACGAAAATTTAGGAAGAAAGTGTATTATATATATATATATTATTATTATTATATACTATATATTATATATAATATATATATATATATATATACTATAATATATATATATATATATATATGATATAGTATTAATATATTACTAGTACTATTTTGATTTTAAAATGTTATTTAACCATATATATATATATATGATAATCTATATATTATATGAGTAGTTTTAGTGAATAGGCTATAGAGCAGGCATCGATACTATAGTAGTATTGTAGAAGTACTGTTTCATCTATGACGATAAGTAGTTATCTATACTATATATAATTAAGGGAGGGATGAATGAGTATCATTCCGACATCAGGGATGAATATATAATTAGCGTTGTTATAATATATATATTATATGCAGTAGGTCGTGAGGTATGAGCTAGGTTATAATCTATAAGCGTATTCATGTCAGATATTAGCTAGTATTGACAGTGTTATCCGTATTATAAGCGAGTACTATTTTAAAATAATAGTTTAATAGGTTTGCAGCATTTTTAAAGATATTATAAGGAAAATTGACCAACGGCGGAGTCACGCATGCTAGAAATTGGTTGCAAAAATTTTGGTAACGACGGAAATAAAGGTGTGTGGATAGTCTATGAGATAGCTCAGAGTTCTTTAATTAACATGAAAACTGAAGTCACACAAAATTTTTAGTGAAGTAAAGATACATGAATATATTATGTATTTATTATTAGTATTTTATTATATAATATTTCTTTACGATGGATTAAAAGATTATAGATCTATTGCTTTTAGAACATACTTGTAAATAATATATATATTATATATATATATATATATATATATAATTATATATACTATATATATATATATTATATATATTATATATTTAATATATATATTATATATATATATATATAAATATATAATTATATATATATATATATATATATATATATATATATATATATATATATATCTATATTGACTAGTTATTATATTATATAAGTACTATGATACTAATAGGTATATATAGACTATATTAATATTAGTATTATTATATACTATACATAATAATATTATTGAAAGTTTCTATTATTTTAAATGTGTTAAAAAATCTCAGATGGCTATATTAATTGTTTGTTTGAGGAAGAAATGCACTTGGCTCTTTGCAAGCTTTTTTTTTGTTATTTTAGCATTATATATGTAATAAATAATGTAAAATCTGGTGTATTATGATATGATATTTTATAGCAATTTTTACTATATTATATATAGTAATTATGCTAAATAGCCTGATTATTTATCGTTATGGACTGCAAGCTATTTACCCGCGTAAATTATCCCCTGCATGCTCTCCCATAACTGGTGGGGAAGCATGAAAGGAGTTTGAGAGGTGCCAAGACATATATATGTTCAGCCATTGAGAAGAGCTGCAACAAACTGCTTATAGGGAAAACATACTGGAAAAATGTGGCAATCCCAGCTATTTTATATGGATCCAATTGTAATGGTGCTTCACAAAACCAAAGAATTAATTAATTACCAAACAATTGAAAACCACAGTATACAGGAAATACTAGAGGGATAGGATACACCCCACTGCAAGTTCTGAGGGAGAGATTGGAGCATCATCAATGCAGGGAAGAATAATAACTAACAAGTTAAAATATATGAAATCAATATCAGAAGGAAAAAAAGAAGTCTTAAAACACATACTTGAAAAAATGAAAGCAGAAGGGAAAAAATGGTGGAAGACTGCACTTGGATACATGGACAAAGTTATGATAGACATAGTAGCAATAGAAAGGCTTGACAAGAAAGAGATTGCTGAAAAAGTAAAAGCTTGGGACCTACATCAATGGAAAGAAGAAATAGGAAGCAAAGAAAGTCTACAAATGTACCGAAGATGGAAAATAGGAAATTGAAGAAAGCTCAGATTATGACAACTCCTTCTACTCAGTGATACTTTTCAGGGCCAGATCCAATACTTTGAACCTAAAATGGAGAGAAACAGGTTCTCAAATGGCGAAATTAACTGTGACATATGTGGAGTTGAAGAAGACCTGATACACTTCATTTGTATCTGCCCAGAATATGAAGATCTTAGAATTAACTCCATTGAACTTCAAAGACCACATGCAGAAGACCTAAACGAGGTTGCTGGGAGATGGCTATTTGAATCTCACAACATGGAGGAAGTTAAATACATTTTGGGGAAGATGTGCGGGAGAGCAGAAAAAAGGATGTCTGCAACAAATGACAATAACCAATGGTGATGATTAAAGATAGGAGATAATAATAGTAAAATTGCAAGTTAGGAGTAATTGGAAAAACAATGGAGAGAATCTGTGCTTATAACGTTACTGAGACGCATAATCTAAAATAATAATAATAATAATAATAATAATAATAATAATAAATAATAATAATAATAATAATAATAATAATAATAATAATAATAATAATAATAATAATAATAATAATACTGTTAAGTGTAAGAATAAAATGTGTAATAATAAAATAAATATAATAAATTAATTAATAATATTATTTATTAGGGATAACAATTATGGTGGTATTATAGAGCCACGTGGGGTAATATTTGAGAAAGTGTTGCTATTATTTATAAGGGCAAATAATATTCTAAAAAAAAAAAAAAAAAAAAAAAAAAAAAAAACATTAAAATTTTAAAAAAAAGGGGGATGTTGGCAGTGCTGAAGTCACTAGAGGTTGTTATATAGTGTTACCAATATGAAAAATTATTCTCTTAAGTGCAGTGAAATTATCATAATGAAATAATATATAGTCTTGGCTATTTTGATATTTAACAATTGTATTAATGATACATATATTTTGTTTTTAATATTATTGTCTTTATATTAAAGGTCCTATGCTACCTCAAATAAATGATATGACTGTGAATTAGAATAACCATTTATTTTTATTATTTTTATAATTTTTATAATTTTTATAGAATTTAACAGGAATCTTAGGAAAGTGCATGTAATCCTTTTAATCTCATTAATTGTAAGTTTGTATAATCTTTATATAATTTAATAGAAATTTCAGAGAAATATATTTTGACAGTTAAAATAGATATATTAAATGAACACTCCTAGTCACATAGGGCCAGTTTACAAATGTATTATTTTATAAAGTTTTATTTTATTTTATAATGATGTATCCGTATTTTATTTTATTTTATTTTTGTTTTATTTCATTTTCTTTTATTTTATTTTCTCGTTTTATATATTTACTAAGTTTTCACAAATATGTTTATATCTATTATATTTGGGAATAGCTGTATTTAGTATTTTTGGGTATTTTTTACATATTTTATTTTTTATTTAAATTTTATTTTATTTTTTCTTAAATTTCATTTTATCTTATTTTATTTTATTTTATTTTATTTTATTTTGTTTTATTTTTGTGTTTCATATGTAAGTTATTGGTTTTATTTTATAATGACTTATCCATATTTTATTTTATTTTATTTTACTTTAACTTTATTTATTTTCTTTTATTTTCATTTATTTATTTTCTTGTTTTATATATTTAATATGTATTCATAAATATGTTTGAACTTTATTACATGTATGTATATATTTATTTTACTTTATTTTACTTTATTTTATTTTATTTTGTCTTATTTTTGTTTCATATGTATATTATTTTCATACTGTATATTCATTTACTTATATTTTAATCTATTATATTAATTTTATGATTTAAATACAAAGATTTTTTTTTACATCAAAAATATTTGTTAAGTGGTGCCGATGTTAAGGCTTTACCACAACCTTATAATAAATAAATAAATAAATTTATTTATCCATATTTTATCTTATTTTTATTTTACCTTATTTCATTTTCTTTTATTTTCATTTATTTTCTTGTTTTATATATTTAATATGTATTCATAAATATGTTTGTACTTTATTTTATGTATGTATATATTTATTTTTCGTTATTTTATTTATTTTTTTTTTTTTTTGTTTCATATGTAAATTATTGGTTTTATTTTATTATAGTATATTTTAATCTATTATATTAATTTTATGATTTAAATACAAAGATTTTTTTTTTAAATCAAAAATATTTGTTAAGTGGTGCCGATGTTTAAGGCTTTACCACGCCCTTATAATAAATAAATAAATAAAATATATTATGCATTTTTTTTTCTAAAAAACTGGAAATAAAACCTTTTAATTATATTTGCTTGCAGTATTTGATTATATAATGATTGCTTTAATATATACGTTCTTTCTATATAAAAATTATTGCTTAAAATGTGGTATAAGTTTTTTTTAAAAAATGCTTATAAAATTAAAAATGTTACACTAAAAATGTATGAATTTTCACGTCATTATTCTGTTTCCGAAAAATAGAGAAATTTTTGCTTGCTTTTAAATTGTTTTGCTTTGGGTATTTATTAATTAATTAGTAACATAATGTAAAATATAATATAATATATTAGGTTTAGTAACATATTGTAAGATAAAATAATAAAAAATTGTTTTGTTAATAAAAATTAGTATTGTACGAACAAAAAATTTGGTTAATCAAAAATCGCATGTGTACAAGAATTTTATAAAATTTTATAATAAAATAAAAATATTAAAATATATATATATATATATATATATATATATATATATATATATATATATATATATATTATATATATATTATTATATATATAATATAATAAAAAAAATATAAATATATAATATATATATATATATATATATATATATATATATTACTTACACACACACACACATATACCTAGATACATACACCTACACACCCAGCCATAGACACTTACACTTACGACTCACACACCAACAGATACACCTCACACTTACGCTTCACACACACACACACACACACTCACACACACACATTCACACCCAGCCCATAGACACTTATACACACTTACACTTACGCCTAGATACACTTACACTTACGCTTACACACCACACCTACACTCTGCCATAGACAACTTTATATACACTGGACACTCACCATAGAACACTTGACACTCAAGCCATAGACAATTTACACTTACCATAACACTTACACTTACACTCACCATACATACACACTATGACACTTATACGCACATTACACTCGCCATAGGCACTTACACTAACCATATACACTTTTACACTCACACACAAGATTAACTAGCACTTACGCTCACACACCGAATATTTTGATGCCTCAACTTTGATAGCTCAAATTTTGTTGCCTCAACTTTGATACCTCAGCTTTTGATGTTCATCTTTGATGACTCATCTTATAACGTTCATCTTTGACACCACCTATATTGATGATTCATCTTTGGTGAAATCATCTTTGGTTCATTTTCTTTGATGCGTTCATCTTTGATGGTTCATCTTTGATGACTTCAGATTTATTGATTGTTCAACTTATTGATGGTTCCCAACCGCCTAGCCTTAGAATAGTCATAATTGGTGTCTACCCCTATGTATAAGTATGAGGAGATCGATTGGTGATATTACAAGTTGCTAGATGCGTCCTATATGAGTTAGCTTTTTCTAGCCTACCCCTGATCATAGAATAACACTAATATTGAAGCCTACCCCTATGTTATAAGGTATGAGAGTCGAATGGTGTATATTATAAGTGCTAGGATGGTTTTCCTACTATGAGTTAGCATTTTTTAGCTTTTTCTAACCTAACCTACCCTACATCAAAGAACAGAGCTAATATTGTTGTCTTCCCCTAGGCAATAAGCTGATCTCCAAGACGCAGCATGCGCCCTCCGCGCAAAGACAGTCAACCCCGCACCCGCAGGTGCGACCCGCCGCGTTCCCGCCCGCCGCGTGCGCCCGCAGGCGCAATATTCCCGCGCAACCGCCGCCGCGTGCGCCCGCAGGCGCAATATTTCCGCGTACCCGCCCGCCGCGTGCGCCCGCAGGCGCAATATTCCCGCGCAAACGAAAAATATATATACTATGAGTCATTCATTTTTATTTCATACTTAAACATTTTTATTTAAAAACATTTTTGGCGATCTAAAACTGTTAAACTCATTACATAACCTATTATATTATTTAACCACCA
>JABUQX010090504.1:0-2500 GCA_015478945.1 Trachelipus rathkii | reverse complement strand
TATATGTAAAAGTGTAGTAGTAATCTAGGTATTGATTAGTATGTATTGTTGATGTAAGTGGTGTGAGATCAAGAATAAAATTACTAATAAAAACAATTGGCTTGAAGAAAATAAACAGAAGATTGTATAAAATAAAAAATGATAATAATAAAACGAAAATTAATAATAATAAATATAAAAATTAAATAAAAAATAAGAAAAATAAATAATAATAAAATATGAAAATAAAATACTAAAAATTTAGGAGTAATTAATAAAAAATTAAATAAAAAAGTATTAAAAACCAAAATAAAAAACATAATGTTAATAAAGTAATATGAGTTAAAGCAGTAAGCATATGAAAGATTAAAGCTATAGATAAAGACATATGAGTATTAAAGCAGTAAAGGCAGTAAAAACATTAAAAGACCTACTAATCCACTTTAATGATTGCTTAGGCCAACTAGCGATATTGAATATTTATAGATTTGAAACGTGCTTTAAGGTATATTAGAGTATGAGAAAATGAAAAGATATATAAGATAAAAGCAAGTAAAGCGAAGTAAACAAAAAAAGAGACACGTTACCTACCTCCACATATGTATAGACTAAAACCGAGACTCGAACACCACCTACTGAATTGATAAATTATTCTATATTATTATACGCTTTAATGTCTTATGAGTAATGAGTTAATAATAAATAAATTAATGAAGTTATTAAAGCGTAAGTAAAAACATATGAGTTAAAAGCAAGTAAAAGCAGTAAAACAAATAGAGATACTAAATCCTTTGTTGACTTAAAGTAAATCAACCTACTATGTATTCTGTATTTATAACTGCACTTATAAGATATGTTAAGATAGTATATGTTTTAGAATAAGATAAATGTATTACAGTACTAAATTGCAGGATACAATAATTAAAAAGAAAACGACTTTAGTAGATGTATAATAATCGTAAGGGACAGTTCGTGATTTTTTCTATCTATACAATATACAAATTTTCTCTAAAAATTCTCATAATCAATATATAACAAACGCTAATATAGTTATAAGAATGAAGGTAAAATGATAGAAGAAATAGATGAATATGGAAATAAGAATTAAATGAAATGAGATATAAGAACAAGAAGACCTGCGATCAAGCAACTTCAACATAACGCAAGAGCACGCGACAAGAGCCAATTACTATTCGCGCTCTGCCATTGCTACAAAAACTGATACTTTGAGCCATTAAGTAACATGATCTTACCGTTTTTAACCTGACTTAATAAACGGCGAAAAACATAAAAAAATAAAAGTTGAAGTAAAACTGTATAACCATTACTTGAAGTCAATGATCATGTTGTTAAGTCACTATAAGACCTTTTTACTTTTAAACATAGTAAATTGGATTCAAAATAACAAATTTTTAGCAAATAGCATATTACATAATTAATATCAACAAACTATGTAAATATGTGTTAAAATAATAATAAATAGGATATATAGTAAATGAGTTACAGTTTTAGGATCGCAAAATGTTTTTAATAAAACAATGTTTAAGTATAAAATAAAAATGAATGACTCATAGTATATATATTTTATCGTTTGCGATATATAGGGAAATATACCTATGCGCCATAGATAGGCGTACACGCCGGCGGTAAGCGGTGTACGCCGGGAATATTGCGACCTAAGCAGGAGCGCACGCAGGAACCGGGTAACCGTAGAAACGCGAGAACAGAAGGATCGCACCTGCGAAGTGCCCGAGGAGGATTGACTGTTCTTTGCGGAGAGAAGGGCGCATGCTGACGTCTGGAGAGAATCAGCTTATTGTACCTAAGGGGAAAAACATACTAGAAATATTATAGCAGCTCATTATCTTTGATAGAAAGAGGATAGATTAGGAGTTAGAAAAAGCATAGAAAATGCTACTCATAAGTTTAGAAAAGCATAACTACTAGCAATAATATAAATATACACCATTCGACTCCGTACAATACCTAATAAAAATATATACATAAGTATTAGCGAGATAAAAGCTTCTTTTAATATCTAGTTTTAGTTTAATAATTCTATAATGATCAGAGTATAGGCATAGAAAAAGCTAACTTAAATTACTAGAAAACAGCGATCTTAGCAAAACTTTCGTAATATACACCAAATCGATTCTCATACCTTATAACATAGGGTAGGACTAACCAAATACCTTATGACTCTATTCTATAGGCAATAATAGGTGTTAAAGAAGGAACATCAAAAAAGTATTAGAAACACAAGTCAATAGAATACTGAGTCATAAAGAAGAAAGGGAAGGATTTATGGAAAAAACCGAAAACAAAACCAATCAAAAGCAGAATGAGAAAACCAACAAGGATAGCAAGAAGCGAATTACATCAAAAGTAAGAATGAATCAATCAAATAAATTAAATAAAAAGAGTTAGGAGTAGGTCAGAAGATGACGTTATATCAAAAAGAATGAGTATATCGATATCAAAAAAAATGAAACCAACTCAAAGCTGAACACATGGGCAGAAG
>JABUQX010090503.1:17500-35813 GCA_015478945.1 Trachelipus rathkii | reverse complement strand
CTAGGTCTGGTAAAACAATTTGTTAAAGATTAATAAAGATTCAGCATCCTTCAAATACCTTCAGGACTTTTTTTCGAAGCTATCTGAGGCAAATGTGACACCTAGTGTCTTTGTTGTACTGCAGAGTCAGGAAAATCATAGAATTTTCAGAATTCCCCAAGAAGGAAAAATTAGCATGGGAAGTTTTCTTGATGTGGTTAAAAGCTTCTTGGGAAACGACAGGGTTGAAAGTTACGGGAACTTGTTGAAACGTTAGTGAAAACCTATTATCAAATGTCCTGCAGAATGTCCTGAAAAGTCCATATCCTTGATTCCCATCTTTGCAGAATCAAAGAGAATATGGGAACATGCTCAGAAAGCAGGGGGAGCGCTTCCATCAAGATATACTAAACTTTGAACACAGATGTCAAGCAGCTTGCAATGAAAACTTTATTAAAAGCTATATTTGGAGCTTACAAGGGAAAATAATTTACATTATAGTAGCAAATCTCGTAAAACTACTCATTTTTAACCTTTATATTAGTTTCCTATAACTTTGAATTAAATTTTGTATAAAGTTGACTTTTTTTTATTAGCCCAAAATTTTATAGAAATACTGAAAGGAACCAAAGGTTTGCAAATAATTTTCGTCACACAAGCCACAAAAGCAGTTCAAAGTAAATATGAGTTTTTCCATACATTAGCAATAAAAGGCATTAGAAAATAACACTCACCAGCCAGGAACAAAAATTGTGCTATATGTATATAATTAATATATTAAAACATGCTCTACGAACCTAAAATTTTTAATTCCAATTGTAACTCTAATTGTTCTTAGTAAGATAATTAATTATTTAAAATTATTAAAACCTTTATGCTAAATAATTCAATATAATTATTTTTTTAATTATTATGTATAAAATGCATTTTTATGTTTAAATCATAGCATAAAGTAAATTTAATAGTTAAATTTACTTGAGTCTAAGAGTAAATTCTCACAAGATTCTAAAATTATTTTTGTGACTAACTATCCCTTAAATTACTCACTCTTATTTGTCTTCAAGATTAGCTCGAAAGCACGTAGTTAAAGTTAACGAATTCGCCATTGAGAAAGCAAGAAAAAAATTAAACTCCATTAAGTAAATCAGGAATTTTAAAATTACAAAAAAAAATCTTCTTCTTTTTCTTCTTTTATGTAATTGAAGTTTAGAGAAGCCATTAAAAAGCTAGTTAGAGTAAGGGCTTTAAAGTTTTATTTAACTTAGTTTTCCACTCTCTCTCTCTCTCTCTCTCTCTCTCTCTCTCTCTCTCTCTTCCAAGTACTGTGATCTTATTTCTCTCCTCTGCCGTCTCGTGGCTCTATATTCTTTCTTTAGTTTATACTCGTGACGTTTATCACGGGTTAACTTGACTTTTTTGTCATTTCTTCGTTATAGAAACCCTCCTTTTATTCTTTTTCACCAATCTAATCCTCCAGGTAATATACCTTTAAACTATCACAGGGGATTGGACGATATTGTGCACCTTAAAAACTTCTGTAGACCATCCGATTCATACCCTTGTTCTAAACCTTTCTTCTGTTTGAGAAACTTGGTATATAGGGTTCATTTTACCTTGTTACTTTGAACTTATCTTTTATTTTGTCTTTTCCTATTTCAATACAGATATCTGGTTCTGGCTCGCGCCGCTTATCTAGTTTTTTCAACAGTGAAGTCCGAGAGTTCCGAATTCCGTGGCTGAATTTCAACGCTCGTGATTATACAGATACCAAGCTAGATCTCCGCCAGTAATACTCATATATATGATAGATAAAAGTAGTTTTGTCATTTATTTAGTAAAATACCTAGTTGGCATGGCGCTCTCTTGATGAATAGTACGGTTTCTGAAGGTGGCTTGATCCGAACTATGGCCGCTTTGCTTTAGCTGGAAATGGGTATAGTTGTAAGTCAGCCTTATAGCGTAGACTCAGAGCGAAGATCTCCTTGAATGACTCGGCATTGGCCCTTGAAATTCCATTTGCTGGAAACGTGCCGGTCCGAGAGACTGAATTGATATGGTGTTACTACTCGTCTCTCTATCCTCTATAATGTTCAAGGTATCCTTGTGACTCTTGGTCTGCAACTGGTACGTACTGATTCGCTTCTCTTATAATCAATTTAAAGTTATTCAGTACACAAGTATTCCGTAAGAGTATATATACGTCAATGTAGTGAGAAGATATGTATTTGGAATTTCTCCCTCTTCCTTATAAGAGACTCCTATCTAAATCATTTTCCGATATAAATCTAATTGCCGATAGCTCCTGCGGGGACACTAATCCGAGCTGTGGAGATATTGGTTTTCCCGGTAGACGAAATTTCTCTGTTTTTCGTTACAGAGATGATCTAAGAAAATACCACTATCCCTCATAAGATATGGTTTTTGTCACACTCTTTTTTTCTCATATTAGGATACCTTTAAGGAAGTCCTAACTAGTGAAACTATGCGTCCCTCATAACTATTGTGGGTTCACGTCATTGTGTTTAGAAGTAAACTATAACTTATCAACTTACAAATCTTGGCTCCGCATCGTTGTGCATACTGGCCGCATGTAGAACGCTGATATTAGCTAGGCGGCTAGTGCTGTCAATCGTGTGCTAACATATTGTACCGCTAAGTATTATAAATATTTATTAAAATGGGTATATAACAAACTTTCTGTAAGATACTAAACTTCTCTGAAAGTGACTGTAAAATAAGGTAATTATGTCATTTAACGTTTTAAAAACATAAGAGTAAAACGGTAATGAGAGTGTGGTAATAGGAAGCGTTAGAAAAGATAGAGTATATTAATAAGTCTTTCTGAGTCATGGGGCGTGACTATCACTATTCCTGGGGTAATGATGCAGTATATATATATATATATATATATATATATATAATATATGTATTAATATTATATATATATAATATATATCATAGATCTATCTATATGATCTATCTACACTATTATCCTTCACATTACTCATAATATCTATCTTTTCTACTCTCTATATCTATCTATTAATATATTATAATAGTAATTATATAACTATATATAATATATATTAAGTTTTGGAGGTATCATTAGCAAAGGTCTGAAAATAAGATATCACCTCAGTTTCAAAAGCAATTACACTAATAATATATGATAATAAACATAATTACGCATTTATCAAAATAGGCTTTTATAAGGTGTTTTTTTCTTATTCTTTCCTCTGGTAACACGTTAAATTTATCTGAAGCGTAAGAAGTGCCTGAAGGACTTGAACAGGTCTTGGCATCTTTGGGATATTTTCCAGATCTCTGCTAATTCTCACTCGTTTGTGTATTTAAGCTCATTAAAGTCGTGCTCTCATCATACTACTACCTCAGTCCTGTAATCTCTATTAGTTTTATAATTCTCATTCCATACTCTACTTTCATGAAGAGAGTTGTGACATTATCTTTCCGTCGACTATTACGTGAGAGAAAGACTAATACTAAATATACTTCCGACGATAAATAATATATTCGAATACATTAACTATTTCATTCATCGACTATAAATATGTGGTCTCACTAATTCAAATGCTGCTTAACTTAAGGTATATATGATTAAATGTTCTTTTATTAAATATATATTTATAATTTAAAGTTTACTAATTCGAGGTTGAACGTTGGTCTAAGTAGATTTTTTGATATAATTTTAATTAATTTAATTTTTGGAATATTTTTTAAAATTTATCTTCTATATTTCACTTATACAATTTTAGAATTAATTAGTTATATATAATTATTAATTAATCATTCGGTGTAACTGAGTATTTATTCAGTATTGAGAGGAAATGTAGATATGAATATGATCTCATTAATAATCTACTTCATTTATGTTATTAGGAGCATATTGGAGTAATAATATATATATAGTATATATAGATTAGCGTTTCATCACATGGATGTTAATAGTCCTGAATTTAATATCCTGTCCTTCTTTCTCGTAATTGGGTTATCTGTTTACAAGTACCTTAGGATCTATTATATATTAATATATTAGGGAGGATAGAACATATATATGGCCATGCTTAATATAAGATAATGATTACGTTCAACTAAATACTATAAGGGATTTTAGTCTGTATGCAAAACTGATTGTTAGTTGAATGTGATAAGATTTGACTGTAATGCAATGTGTGCTGTAATATCTGCGTATATGAAGGTTGTGAATGATGAAACTGTGGACATGGGGTAATTTTGCACAAGTAGCGTATGGTATAACTGTCAATTAGTAGATGAGTTTGATGAAAATGCTGAGATCTGATGGTAAACTGAATTCTGGACCGAGTGAGTGTGAATGCCTGTAAAGTATTTTATACTTATCTATTATTTCTTAACTACTCATTATTAATATGTGAATAATAGTATAATAACATACATTCTTACTCATCATTGGAGGGACAATCCACTATACGTTTATCAGTGAGGAGCTATAACGGAGAATGAAGTATTAGGTTATGGAATGTTAAAAATATCCTCCAAAAAGCAGTGATAAAAAGTTCATGATCTTTTATATATAGTTATCTCTCAAGTGATTTAGAGTGTCTCTGCTAGACGCACGCACGAGTTTTCGTATAAGACTATGATGTTATTCCATTATAACGGCGTAGCTTAACTTTCTGATGGCATATGTTAAATATGAGGTTTACAATTAAGAAGTCTAAGATCTCTAACAGATTCTACTTTATAGCTACTCTGTACTTGATTTTCTAGGACTATTCTCAATTAATTTTATTCTTTCTTCTAAGCGATATATTACTAAGGAGTCTTCACAGCCTTACATATAATAGTTATGTGTCTTTAATAGAGGTAAATACTTTGAGACAATACTAGAGCACGCAGTATTCTAGTTGTTAGTGCTCGAAGTCAGAGGGAGTTAATGTAACATATTAAATCAAATTCTACAAAGTCTCAATAACGGTTAGAAATGATTTGTGTGTCGAGACTAATATCTCTGTAACTGTGTTTTTGTGGACGTAAATTCACAATATATAATCTAATAATAATAACCAGATGAGAGAGGGAGTCGAAGATAATTCAACCACATTACACAATTATATCTGGTACTATAGGAATTCTCTGTAGGGGTATGCATATCTCTCGACAATCGGACACACCTATCATTTCTTGAAATTCTCGTCCAAGTTAACCATGTCTCCAAATCGAAACACTTAATCATTGAAGCGTTCCTCTAGTCACTGTCCATTATAGCAACCACGATACAAATATCTTGTGTTGAGTTTGTGGAGACAACTCTATTCTCGATCTGCATGTATGCTTGCTTTGATAAAATAAAAGATGTCTTGATGTTAGAACTTTCAAAAAATGACCATAATCCGACATATAGTATTGTTAGGATGTGAGACATTCAAACTGTGAGGAGCTACGCTGCTATGTGTGTCACAATTCAAATTTTGTGGATTTATCTATCTAAATTGGCATGTTAACAAATATTGATGTTTTGTGCGGATAATCATATTATCCCAATCCCCCCGCGAATATGATAGAGCGATGAGTCTAGGCGAGAGTGAGCCTGACTTCAATCGAAATTGAATCACATCTTTTATATTCTTTAAAATTTTCCTGGATAAACATTCATACACACCATAACTTAGTTTTTTAAGCAGGAGTTTGTTCAAAAAAATTCTCTCATTTCCTTAAAAATATTTAATAACTTAGAAATACATACAGTTTTACAGCGAGGCCGTACTCTATAACTATGTAGCCGGACTTCGGACGTAACATTTCTCCCCTTATCCATACTCGTACTAAGTGATAAGTGAATAATGCGATTAATTAACAGCTGTAAGCGTAATGTACATGTTTTTATATAAAATTTAGGTATTACAATTCTGTAGTTTTAACAATCTGCTCTATATAATTTGGAGAGTCATGTCCATCGTGTTTTTTTCTTGTAAATCATATTTACAATTTTATATAAAAATAAAATTAAAAATAAAAATAACTTAAATAAATAATAACAATAAAGAAATTGTGTAACTATAATAAAAGTTTAAAACAAAATATACAAGAAAACATAATGTTATTAAAGTATTTGAGTTAAGCGAGTAAAGCTATCAGTATGAAAATTCAGTAGAGCAGTTAAAGATCATATGAAGGTTAAAGCAGTAAAACATGAGTGAAGCCAAGATAAAACAGTAAAAAAAGCTACTAATCGCCTTTGGTGTTAGTAAACGACCTCTATTGATTTCACCGTTTGTGCTTTTAAGGTATGTAATCGTTATAAATATGGAGTTAAAGCATCTCAAAACATTATGAGTTTCAAGAAGCAGCTATACAACATGAGATAATAGCAGTAAAATTCGCTAAAAGAAACAAGCTACTAAACTGCCCCTTTGGTGCTAAGCTAACACCTCTATTGATCTTACTGATTTTCTTACTTGCTTTAGGTATGGTTAGAGTGTTCTAATAAATAGTGTGAGTTAAAGCAGTAAACATATGAGTTAAAGGCTTTAGTAAAAACATGAGTTGACGAAAGACAGTAAGAACAAGTACAAACAAAATTAGCATACTAGAATTGCCTTGCTTTGGTGTTAGGTAACCTCTATTGATTTACTGATACTGATTTACTGCTTTAAGGGTATGTAATGTTAATAAATATGTGAGTAAGCAGTAAAACATAGTGAGGTTTTAAAGGCAGTAAAACGCAAGAGTTAAAAGGCAGATAAAACAGTAAATCAAAACATACTCCATACCGAGGTGGTGTTAGGGCAGTTGAGGGTAGCCACCGTCGATGATTGATTGTACTGATATTAGCTGCTTTAAGGTATGGTAAATGCTTATTGAATTGCGAGTTAAAGCAGTAGAACACATGAATGTTAACAAAGCAGTAAACATGCAGTTGAAAGTTCGCATAAAGACGTGAGAAACAAGAGCATATAAAAGCTAATGCACTTTGGTGTTAGTATATTCGACCTCTAATTGAGGCATAATCTGATATTGCTGCTTTCTAAGGATATATATATAATTTCGTTTTACGGGCATTTGCTAGTAGGGAAACAAATGAAATGAAGCTGTCAGTGCAGAAATGGTATAATTCTGTTGGTGAAAGACAATTCTTTGAAATAGTTGGGCCATTGATCGGCATCGAGCAGCATCAATAGCATACTTTCGTATCGCTAGCGCGTAAGGTAGGGGTCTGCGGACAGCATCGTCGTTGTCGCTTGGCTACGCGCGGATAATGTGTGCGACTGCGGCTGTCACGACGGCGCGGTAATATTCCGCGACTTGCGGGCCGCCGGCGGTTCGCGAACTGGTGCGAATTTACATCCTAACAGGACGCAGATTGTAACTATCTACGGAACGATTTGCACTGGTTCCTATTGTAACTTCAAATGATTTGTAGCACTTCGTTTTAATGATAGTACTCTTTCCATATCGGTGAACTATCAGTGTTAGATTAAATTAACTACACTCATCGGATAAGGAAAGCTATATTCGATTAAAAACATCATGACTGCAAGACTTGGATGAGGAATTAAGACACAATGATTCCTCATACCTTATAACGTAGGGGTAGACACCATATTAGGGCTATTCGGGCTCAGGGGAGGCTAGAAAAGTTGCTTGAAAAATAGTGGCATCTCAAGTTGGACACTCACTCTCGCCAACTCCTCTGCACTATGCTGGCACCACTTGGCATCATATGGGAAACTCTTGGCAAACTCGTCATGGCCTCATTGGCAACTCACTTGCGCTCAACACTGGCCACTCGATCTAGATAGCTCATCCGACACTACTAGAACATCCTAGATACTCTTAGGTGATGTGGGAATCCCCATCACAAGTTTATCCATGCAATAATATCAGTCATCAAATGCTGAAATCACAATATGAGAATGCCGACAAGATGAGCTTATTCAAGTTGAGCCATCACAAGTTGTGAGGGCAGGTGGTGTAGGCCTAGGTATAGTGTACGGTACGCTAGTGAAGGCTGGGTTGAGGTCTAGTGTAGGTGTAGCCTGGTGAAGGCTGGGTGGAGGCTAGGTGTAGGTGGTAGGCTAGGTGAAGGCTGAGGTGTAGGCTGCTGTGGCAGGCCTAATGTGGAGGCCTGGTGAGATACTAGGTGCAGTGTAGGCCTATGTAAGGATGGTGGAGGCTAGAGTGTAGGTTTAGGCTAGGTGAAGGCTAGGTGTAGGCTGAGTGTAGGCTATGTGAGGTGGGGTGTAGGCTATATGGAGGTTGGGTGTAGGCCTAGGTGTAGGCTAGGTGTGTTGTGTGTGTGTGTGTGTGTGTGTGCGCGCGCGCGGTGTAGATGTGACCGAAATATCAAAAAATAGGGCTAAGCCCTAAAGGGTGGTCAAAAATTAGGGTGGGCCAAAATTGCCCATGGAAGACCAAAGGTTTTGGTCGAAAAATTAGGGGGGGACACGTACAACGGTTGCTTACGCAACCGTTGAGAGCGTAAATTAATTCTCTCGAAGGGCATGCCAATTAGGGTTGAACACGGAAAATTAAAGGGTGCCAAAAAATTAGGGTTGCCAGAAAAAATAATAGGGTTGCCCAAAAAATTGGTTCTCAAAAAATTTGGGTTGCCCAAAAGGTCAAGGCCCAAAAGGTCAGGGCAGGTAAAAATTTGGGCTTCAAAAAGTCCAGAAGGGGAAAGAAAAAAGGTACGAAAGAGAGAGCGGATGTGCGCGTCCACAGGCACGAACGCTAGCTGTTCCCGACATACACATATCGACACATTTACTTAATCTAATTACTTATTATTATTCAATTATTATAATTATTTTGGACTCAATAAAATATTTACATAACTACCTACGACCGTACACAATGTTATATATAACATGTCAAATTAATATTACACAATATGCATAACTAATCATATTATTATTAATATAATATACATGATTGCAATTATGAGATCTACAGTGTAAATTTAACAGATAATTCACACTTCTTTTATGAAATGTACAGAAATAAAAAGCACCTGCACTATGGTAATATGCCGTTATGAGAAGCAAGGCACAACTGTTATTATTTTAATTATTCTGATAATATAATTTGAGCGGTCATCGACGAATGAATTGCAAGTAAAATGAAACAAGGTAAGTGCTCTCTCGGCCTCTCGATTCCGCTACCAGTGTTGCAATCTCGGCAGCAATAAGGACGTGACAAAAGTATAAACAAACCTCGATTGCTAAAGGACCTTGTTTGCCACCGAGGTATTAACAATGAAACTCCTCAGCTATTAATAGCCATCGAAATAGATAGGAAAATGTTTATTTTATAACGACCACGATGACCACAGAACAAATTCCTTCTCTCCCCCATTAATGAAATAAGGAAGCTATAAGCCGTAGTTGCATCGATTATAATAATAATAATAATAATAATAATAATAATAATAATAATAATAATAATAATAATAATAATAATAAAATATAATAATAATAATAACTATAATAATAATAATAATAATAATAATAATAATAACTAATAATAATAATTGGTCTCGGGATCTCAGATCGTCGACAATATTATTATATATATATATATATAATATATACCTATTAGAAATAGGTAGTAAATATTATATACGAATCTGTAATAGTCCGAAAAATAATATTACGATTATTCCATATATAGTTAAATAGATATATATATATATTTGATTTTATTATTATATTATATATGGTAGCATTTCTATTAATATATACTTATATTATATTATATATATATTAGTATATCGTCTAGTTGCGTGCGAGTAGCCTTTAGCCGTCTAAGAAGCATCAGAGCCATATATATATTTATATACTATCTATATATATATAGTTTATATATAGTATACTATTATATATATATATATAGTATTATATATAAACGTATATGTATGGATATATATAATATATATATAATATAATATAATATTATATATATACATAATAATATATATATATATTATGATATATATAGTATATAATAATATATATATAATATATATAAATATTATATATAATATATACATATATATATATATATTACGTGATATATATATATATATATTAATATATTATATATAAGATTATATATATCAGTGCGTGAGGTAGCTTAGCTCATGGGGAAGGGCCAATTCGAGCATTTATATATAGTAGGTATATATAATAGTATATAGAGCCTGATAGCTTATTATCATATATACGCCTATATATAGTTCTATAGGGTTTTGCCTTATTCTATCAGCATTATATATGTAATATATATATATATATACTATATATATACCTATAAGTATATATATATATATACAGTAATATATTATATTATATGATAGTAGTTATATATATATATGATATATATCTACCTTGAAAATATATAGTAGTATATATATATATATATTATATATATTATATTAATATATATAGTATATCATACCTATATATATTATTACGTAAAACGGTTAATTAATAATTAAATTTTTATTTAATATTAAAATTAATTAAAAAATGTTTTACTATATATATAGATATAGTATATATGTGAGTTATTATATAATATCACCTATTAGTAGTCAGCTGAGTAGTATATGTAGGTAGTATTTATCATTATAGTTAATGTATATACCTAGGCCGTATAACTATTTAGTATATAGTAAACTTATCATGCCTACGAGTAGTAGAGTAAGTATAATATATCAAATTATATTATAGAGTATAATAGGTACTATTATATATAACCATAACGGTGGATCGCTTATTTATAACGTAGATTAAAATATAAAGGCATAATAAAGCGATTGCAATTCCTATTATTAACAGTATATCTGATATGATATATATATATATAGGTATGCATAGTAGGTTAAGTGAGCTATACGTTAATATGAAAACCATAATATATTATATACTATCTATATACTAGTGAATCAATATACTACTAGTGAATATATATATATATATATTATTATATAACTTTACGTTCTGTTATTCTTTTGCCACTCATATTATGTTTGATCGTCAGTGAACATATTAATAATAGAGATTTGATTTATATTGTACTCCAAAAGTATGGTTAATTGATTATAGCATATATATGTTCATCAATTATCTCAAAGCATATATTTGCTTGATTATTATTCCTTCAATTTTTTTTCAATGTGCCAAGAGATCAATTCTCTTTAAACATAACTCAGACTATCAGTGTTGAGTTGGGACGACTACATAGAGTTGTGGGAGATGACAGGTGTTATGCACAACAAAAGCATTCCCCTTCGATATGTGTGAATTATAGAAATAAGATTACGATGTGTGCTTTATTTTTCTTAGACTAAAGATTCTGAATTTACCTCAGTGAACACTAACTCAACATGTATTTTATAATGTTTTTTATATAAATTTCCGTTATTAAGACTGAAAAAATGGTGCTCTTGTGGAATTGGAAATAAGGCTAAATTTCATATTCATGAATCTACGAAGTTACGTCCTTCGTCTTATTAAGTGGTACATAAGAGCAGAAATCCGTTCAGCCGGAAGGAGGAAGGGAGTAGCCCTTTTAAGGAATCTATCCGACATCTCCATTTAAAACATATATCACGATGTAATTGGAGTTCTTGACGGTTTACATAGATAGGACTTGATAATTTGGCCTGACGATCCAGAGAATTCAGAGTATAATCTCTATCACTCGCGTGATTACAATGGGATTCTACGGTCGTCGTGGATTGGTTCATAGGCTTTCGGATCATCGTCGGAAGCTGGGCCGTCGGATTCGATTGAGGATCCTCAGGCAATAAACCGGTTGTGGAAGGCTGCTGCGGTGCCGAGTTAATAACGATTCGTATAAATCAAATACTCAGTCTCACTACACAATATCTCAATCGAGTCGTGTCCCTTCTATATGCGGTATCTTCATCGATCCTACCGCATACCGATGCCTCTCGAAACTATGACGGTTGATCTTAAACCTCTCTCAATCTCAATCTCTATTCTTGTCTCTCTCTCTCTCTCTTCTCGTCTCACCACACACCACTGACCAACGAATGGTCAAAAATACGTCGTATTCAATACTGTTTATCTGATTACAATCAAATGAAAAATTTATATAATAGAATGATTAACTGTATTAATATACTTGTTTAAGATTGAATTATTTAAATTTTGAAATTATCTATTATTTACGCTCCTTTGCTTTTGGCCGCACGCCTTTGATAACATTTATATATATATATATATATATATATTATATATTATATATATATAATATATTATATATTTCTATATGATAATTATTATCATATAATATATAATTATAATTACGTCTGGGTTGTCTCTAGTATTATATGTAAATTACTTTCACGGTGTCTAATTATTATATATTATATCTATATATATAATTAATTTATTTTTAGTATGTTAATAGAAAGAAAATTATAACTCACATTATAAAAATTAAAATATTATTATATTATAAATTAATATTTTAAAATATTAAAAGTTGTTATAGCCTTAAAATGAACATCTATATATAAATATATATATTCAGAATATATTTTTCCAAATAGATTATTTTCAGTTAGTAAAAAGTTAGAGGATGTAATACATAAATAAAAATTTAACAAATTAATCAGATTTGAGCTTCCAATTGCAAGTTGGAAATATCAACCAAAAATTTAATTGAATTAATGTACTCATATGGTCATAAATTAGATATAATATATTCGATATAATATATATAATTGAGCCAGTATATAATATATATATAAATTATACTATATATTATATATATATTAATATATATATATATATATTAGTATATAATATAATATGCTTTTTTTTTCTAAAGATGCGTAATATGAAGCAATGAGCCCGAAAGGTGTGTGTTTGGTTAAATTTTGAAACAACAATGCCTTGATACTTATCTAGCAGCCAAATTTTCCCAATTAATCAACTGTGCAACAAAAGTGCAAAATTTAAAAGAATGAAATTTACCCAATAAGGTTTCCATTAAAAAATAAATATTTAATTTTGCATTAAAATAAAAGGAAATTAATTTCTTTACATTATTTAATTATATTATTATTAGGTACTCATTGATTTTAAGTTCGATTAACAAGATTTCCATTAGCACAGACATTTTTGGGAACATTACCTGCATTAATCAGGGGGTTTTCTTTAGTTTATATAATTAGATAGGTTAAAGTGATTACTTATATGCTATACATACATACACGCACATGACAAAATATAAAAAGATTTAATAAGTTTGTAATAGTTACAACATGCAGTTTTCCCTTTTTCTGGATGAAAATTAACAATATTAAAATAGCTAATAACTATCATATAGATACTATATATATATATATACTATATAATATATTTTGACTAAGAGTGTGTGTGTGTGTTGTGTGGTGTGTGTGTGTGTGTGTGTGGGGTAAGTGTGTGTGTGTGTGTGTGGTGTGGTGTGCTGTGTGTGTGTGTGGTTGTAGTGTGTGTGTGTGTGCTGTGTAGTTTGTCTGCTTGTGAGAAAAGGATTTCCAAAATCCAGTAAAGTCCAAAATGATTCGAACTGAAATGGAACTCTTAGTCCTTTGTGTCAAAATCCTTTTTAAAAGTAACTTTTAAAATTGGTGTCTTGTAAATTTTGTTAAATGCTGGATTTATTAAATTTTATTTAAACGAAATCAAAATTTTATATTTTCAGGTTTCATGAATGCAAGGATATCATAAAAATCCCCTCACCCTCTTATGACCTTCGGACCATTTCAGTCCTTCTTCGAGCTCCGCATGTTTTTTAACAAATACGGTTCCTTGGAAAAACCAGAAAGCTTGGGGTCCTTTGCTTCAAATTCTGGTTCCATTTCTTTGCCAGAAAATAATCACAGAGGAACGAAATGTAACCTAATGAGAAAAAGGAGTAATAGTTTTTAGCATTCTTTTTATCGTCTCTCTTCAAATATATATATATATATATATATATATATATATATATATTTATATATATATATATATATATATATATATATATATATATACTGCTATATATATATATATATATATATATATATATATATTCATTTTTTTACACATGGATTTAACCATCTACAACTTTATATATATTTATATTTATTTGTATTTTTATATCTATATATATATATATATATATATATATATATATATATATATATATATATATATATAGTGAAATAACACGTTTTTGTTCTAATTTAATTTCAGCTTTAAAAATGTTTATAGTTATTTGTATATATATTTTATAAATAACTGAATTTGTTTCAATTCCCCCAATTATTTCAACACTCAATGACATAGAATTCAAAAACACCAGATCGCCAAACCGGTTGTTAAATTTTTTTTTTAGGAAAACAAACCGGCAGTTAACCAGTGATAGCCCTTAAATCTTATGACAAGCAGAAAACAGTTTATTTAAATTTCGGCAACTCGCTAACTGATTACATTCAACTAAATTATGAAACGGTCAATTTTAAGGATTAGTTTCATATTCAATATTTGAATATCGATAACCTAAGAAAAGTTTTTTTTTTTTTTTTTTTTTTTTTTTCAATTTTAATTCAAGAAGCTGTTTAAATAGTTTAAATAATTACAATACAATACAATTATGCCGTCAACTTTGGAGCTTTTAAATTCTCTTTTGGAAACTATATTTTGCTTTTTATTTTCGGGGTTGAAAATCATAGTGAATCAATTTTAAATGTTTTATTTATAGAAAAGTCTTTTCACTTATATAGAAATAGCTCCTGGTACTCTTTAACTACTTTTAAATTCATTTTATATTTATTTTCATTGGTTCACCTTCGATCTAAGAACCTAGAGGCCAAACCAATGTTATATTAAGCAATTGTTCCAAATAAGTACATATATATGTAACCTTAACCTTGTATACTTTGCCTGCACCAACTGCTGCCTTAACCTTAATAACCATATATAACTATATATTTACTCCATATATATATATATATATATATATATGCTGCTATATATATATATATATATATAACTCTTTACTATATATATATATATATATATATATATCTAGACTAACCCATGTATTCCAAATTTTTTGTCTCACCAACCTAGCTGTTCTGCTTCGTCACATACTACCAAGTTTTTATAACATTATTTTAATTAAGTGGACCCTCATGGGAGATAAATATTTAAAGAAACTCAGAAATTAAAATAATTATTTTTTGAAAAAAAGTTTTGGAAATGAACAATAATGAAGTGAATAAACATTTTCTTTATTGAGTTTAATGTATAATTTATAAGTAATGCACAACATACATTGTAATATAAATAGAAAATAGTTTATATATCAATACTGATTATAATTCAAAATGATGAAGCTATGGTTGCTTTGCTTAGATCTGTGAAACGTTTAAGGTAAGATGCTACAACTTGTATTTTGTAATTTTTCTGCTCTTCATTTTTGGTTAATTTACTATTATACTCCTGAATTAACTTAATCCCTCTTTCGGCGGCATCGTTAACGACTTTTATATTTTTAACAATCTCAAGACAATGCTTGTACAACTGTTCATTTATTTCCCAAGTTTGTGGATCTTGTTCTAGGAAATTTGAAGGTAGATTGAATCTTTCAAAAAACGTTTTAAATGTTTGGAAACGAAATCAAAAATTTCCAGATTCAAGATATTACACCTTACGTCGATTTCTATTTTATTAGCCTCTCCAAATAATCCATCACTTTTTAATGCATCAATCATATTTCTTTTAACATTTACCGGGATCTTGTCATCAAAAAAGCTAATGCAGAAGCTCCTGCAGATAAGTACCACATATTTATTTTTAAATTTAGGTACCGCGGCATCCGCAATTTCACGATTAATTTCCTTGAAAAGTATAAATTTTTTGAAAAACAGAATATCATGATACGGCGCGAGTTGTGCTAAGGGACCTTGTGTACCATGCTTTGATATACAATTTTACAATAAAAATACATAGCTGTAAAATACTTGTTTCTTCTAAAACTGTTAGATGGAATTGATCTCTGTATAAATAGATCTTTAGATAATAAATTGCTTCTACCACCCACCTTGCATGATGTATTGCTCCAGGAGTTTTTTCAAAGCATTGTCAACAAAGGAGAGAATTTCAGTTATATCGTTTTTAAAGATTTCCTGAACACGAGTTATTTTTATCGTGGATTTGATTTTCGTGCTGTCAATTTTACTCCATGATTGCTTGAAACGTTTAAACAAGGGAACGTCAGGCCTACTGGAGGGAGGCATCAACTTATCAAATGCACTTTTCAATAAATTTGTTCATAAACGTGATGCCTACATGATAAATACAATAAGTCTCTTTCTAACATTTGTTCCAATAAATTGGAAGCTGTTGTATCGCCACATAATGCTTTAACCTTATCTGCCATATCCCAATCTAATAGAACTTCGAAAACTGCATGTGCTTGCTCTCTACCCGATGAATTCGGTATGACTGGGATTCCTATAATCTGTTCTACATCCCCATCTGTAATAATTATGGCTAATCTGTCTTCCGTGTCACTTCCGCTTAAAACACCTAACAGTTTACTATCCCAATGAGCTGCAGGAGCTGTAAAGTTTATTTTTTAAAAAATATAACACGTTTTTCTGCAATTTTTTTGGGCAAACTTTGCCTGCAGCGTTGTATTGTTGTTCGGCTTATAGATAGAGAATGAATGTCAAACTCTAGAGCTTCCGCTACCGCTGTTAGTACGTGAACTGCATCCCTGTCGCTGACTTTACATTTATCTAACGTGGCAACTAATTTTTCGGTAATTATATTCTTTCTACCTACTGATCTTCTTTTCTTTGGTTCTGGTGAAGCCGATGCTCCTCCTTCGTGAAATCTTCCTTCTTCTTCATGTAGATTGTCTTCCTCATCGGAACTTTCACGCGAAGAAATAAAATCTGAAACCGATGCCCCTGGAAAATAGTAAAATGTGTTTCAGTATATATATATATATATATATATATATATTATTAACATATGTGCTATCTTTTGTACTATATGTATGTATATATATATATATTACTATATATAATATATATACTAATAATGTATATATATATATATATATATATATATATATATATATATATATAATAATTATATATACATATATATATATATATATATATATATATATATATGACTTTCTTAATATTATAATATGAATAAGAGATATATATATAATATATATATAATTACATTATATATATATATATATATATATATATATATATATATATATATATATATATATATATATATGTACTGTATCTTATATATATAGCCATACGCCTGCTTATATATATAACCAACCTTATCAACAACATATATTTTATAACTCTTATATATATATATATATACAATGACATATATATATATATATATATATATATATATTTATATAACTTATATATATATATATATATATATACTATATATATATATATATATATATATATATATATATATATTTTTTTTTTTTTTTTTTATATATATATATATATATATATATATATATAAATAACTATTTATATGTATGTATATATATATATATATATATATATATATATATATAAATATATATATATAATATATATATATATATTTATATATATATATATAGATATATATATATACCGTATATATATACTAACAACATACCATATATATATGTATATATATATATATATATATATATATATATATATATATATATATATATATAACCAACCTTATATATATATGTATATATATATATCAACAACTATATATATATATATATATATACCCTGCCAGGAACCTTATGCTGCTATATATACTATATATAATATATATATCTTTGCTCATATCCCCTTATAACCTTATGCTATAATAATAATAATAATAATAATAATAATAATAATGCATATCTTACATTATAGCTGCTAAAGATATATAATAAATGTAATGTGGCCTAAGAAAGAATAAAAGTATGGAAATATAATAAGATATTAAAAATAATACATACAAGTAATCTATTACTATTTACCTAAAAGTTCCATTTCGTCATGACTTCTCTTTTTCAAAAAGGCATATGATTTTTCCCGCTCTTTTATTTTTTCCTTTGCAGCTAATACTGTATCTAGGCCGTACATGTTTCCTTCCCTGCCTTTTTCCCTTTGATTTATTAAAAATTCTTTGTCCCCTGTTATATCCATTTTTTAAAGGGAGTTTTGGTGTGCGAAGTCAAATAAGTTGTCAAATTCCCTGCACAAAGATTTCTTCATTTC
>JABUQX010090503.1:0-12500 GCA_015478945.1 Trachelipus rathkii | reverse complement strand
TTTTAATAAATTATAAGTTACGTTCATGCAAAGAACTATTTTTTGGGTAATGTTTATAAAAAGAATTTATTTTTATGATATGTTTATACAGAAAATAATACTTAAATATGACTTTAATCACTTAATCAATCGGTCAGGAATGGAAAAAGGGTTATGATTTAACAGTTTTAATTTATTGATCTATTGATTAATTGATATTTTTAACAAAAAGAATAAAAAGAATAAAAGATTTAGTAGAAACAAGATGTTTTAATGAATTATATGTTATCTTCATACAAAGAACTTATTTTTATGCTGTGTTTATACAAATAACTTATTTTTATTTTATGTTAATGCATAATTAATACATGATCAAATATGAGGTAAAGCAGTGAGTCAATAGAGCATGGCATGACATGGCATGGCATAGCATGGCATGGTGGAAGGAATGGGGTATGGTGTTTGCGCTACTGTTATACTGCTTTTGGATCAATAAAGTACATATTTTTAATCAAAAAAAATTAGTAGAAACATAAAATAAAATTTTTACAAATAAAAAGTTTTAAAATTAAAAAAAACTTTAAACAAAAAAATGTAAAATAAATAAAATAATAAAATCTTAAAAGATAAAATAAAACTTGCATAAGGTGTTGTTAGATAATGTATTGAGTAAAGTGTCTGTAAATGTTTGTGTGAGTGTATATATATATATATATATATATATATATATATATATATATATATATATATATATATATATATATATATATATATATATATATATATATATATATATATATAACTCTATTACTATATATATATGTGTGTGTGTGTGTGTGTGTGTGTGTGTGTGTAAATAATTCCCTGGTCAACAATATTTTTCTGGCATAAGGTTTTCCAACGGTTTTAAGAATTTGAGGCTGACTCCAAATCAAATTCCAAATCATCGGTTTCCCATCCAGGTTTTTTGAGATATCACATATTGGAGTTTCAAATAAACAGCAAATTTATTATCATTTTTTGAAGAGCTGAACAGACTTACAGACAAGAATAAGATAAAATACAATATACAATAATAATGAAAAATACATTTAATGATCCATAGCACAAAGTTGTGATAGTGAATGCATATAAATGTGAGTGAATGTTTATTCCCATTTTAGAATTGATATGTAAAATTAAGGGAAAAAAATATGAACAAAAATGTAAATTGACAATAGTGATGTTACATTTGCATAAACGATCTCTTCTTTGACGATTTCCGATGTAGTTTGTCGAATATCTCTCATCAAGGACCAGCAGTAATCTGCCATCATGTTGGTGTCCCATCGGCCTTGGTAGCGTTCCTCAATAACTTAAAGGTCTTGATGAAAGCTTTCGCATTGCTCTTCGCTCAGGTGACCCAAGTTCTCTGGAAAGTCATGCAAGTGACTGTTTTGATTATTTGAGGGCCATCAAGTATTCCGGTCCTTTTCTTCTCGACACTGAGACTTGGAAAGATTGAAAAAATATAGCTGAAGCAGTCTCCTATGTTATCAAGAGATTTGACGAATTGCTTCATTAGCCCAAGTTTTATGTGCAGTTAGGAAAATACAATTTTATTCCTATCTACCAGAGGCTCATTCTTGATGCTCTTGATTCTTGGTGGTCAGGTCTTTGTCACCCAGTGTTCTGATGTAGCCCTACTGTCCCAGTAGCACAGGGGAATTAGACAATAGTTATTTGGAATATGTAGAGATCGTTTGAAACGTACCGATGTGTTATGCATGCTTTAAAAAGAAAATTTAATTATTGTTTCCACTTGGGAAAATAGTTAGAAAAATAGTAAGCTATTTTTGATGTATTTTACTTTCACAATAAATATTATATTAATTTTATATACCTACCTTACTTTGTTACCCTGCTAGAAAAAATTAAAGATTAACTAATTAATTACGAGGTGGTCTATTCTTAAAAATGAATTGGAGTAATTTTTTGCTGCTAGAACCAGAATATCACCACTGCATTAAAGCCTCATAATAATCTAATATTCCTACTGTAATACTTCAATAAATATTTAAAAAGCGACATCAGTCTCACATCTACGGTATCGAAAAACACAGAAAGCATGTTGAAAACGAAAAAACAATGTCCTCTTTTTAATTGTGATTTAATTGTTACAAATAGTAAAATATATAGGTAAGACAAAAGCAATACAACATTAACTACATAGAGGGATGTACAGAGTACAGACACAGCAAACTCAGAAAGTTTATGTGATAGTGAAAGATTGTTTACTACAACCTATCACACGCTTTTTGGGCAGTTCTATCAATGTGTCACTGGTACTTCATCTATAATAACATCTTTATCCAATTTATAAAATATTTTTATTTTTCTACATTTCATGAAAAGAAGATTATACAAAGTCATGCTTAAGTAGACTAGTCGGATCTTAACTATATTTAAGTTTAGAAGACCCTTTCAAGGTGACAAAACTTTGTAAGCTACATTATAGGTTGGTAAACAATCCAGATTGTGAGAGTTCAAAAACAACAAAAAAGACGCATGATAAACACCGAAAACATTGATTTCAGAAAAGATGAGAGAATGTTTTCTTTTTCAAAGTTCAGATTCTACAGTGCTTCGCCAAATTCACAGATGTTCTTCAGCTCTATTCTAGATTGTCTTGTTTTGTCTTTTCTTTTAATAAAAGTTTTTTTCAGCCATTGTAAAACTTTCATACTAATCTGCAAACTGTTTCAGCTCTATCAATAACTGACTTTTTTCAACTTTACAAAGTTTAGAAATATTACAAAGAACTTCCGTAGGAAAGCTATCAAGCATTACGATTTCATTAAATTTCTTTGGGTCTAACCAGGAACAATCTTCTAAAATTTCTTTGTTTTGGACTAAATCTTTCTTCGATACTTGTCCTGGCACGATCTAAAACACTGACAAAGATCAATTTATAGTTTTGAGCAGTTGATATTCCAGGAGCTTCATCTATTGATTATTCACCAGGCATTACCTTTTTCCTTTGAAGTTCTTTTTTTCCTTGAAATCTAATTCTTACTTCTACATCAATACTGTTATCTTCTAATTTGCTATTAAAAACTGTACTTGCCCATTATATTTGTTTTTGAATCAACAGAGCCTGAAAGTGTCTTATCACCTCCCTTTATCTCCTACTTGTTAAGCAAGCTTCTACAAGTTCCAGGCTGTAGAGATAGTCAATGGTCTTTACTGTGTAAATATTTTGACAATGGGAGATATATAACAAGAAATATATCTAATAAACAATAGACATAACAGCTAGGTTTTCAAATTTGACAATTGACTGATTAAATTTCTTGCCAATGAATTGTAGATTGCATTTGATTGTTTCTTTTTAAGACGGTAATAAATGAATCAGTTTCTTCTTGCGTTTAGGCTTCTCAATTCTGAAAAATCTTCTCATCGATAATTGAGAAAGAGCTATTATGTTTTGCTCCACCAAACTTGTGGTTTCCTATTTTTTTGCAACTTGTGCATTTACTTAAATGTGCATAGATGTTTCGTTGTTGTCGCCTCTCCCATCAGGCCATTCTGATCTTATAAGACGAGCTTAAGAAAACACACCTGATTCTTCCACCAATCAAACTAAGTTTTCTGCTTGGAGTAGCCCAAAACAAAGAGACACTTCACAATAGTATACAGCAGCTCAGACCCCTGCACTTGATGGCCACATTAACCGTCCTTAATTAACGCATCTTTTTCCTTTGAAACTGAGCTTGTTAGGACCGTTAAAAACAAACCTGCCAACCTTGGCTATTCTGATTTTATTAGCTGCGTACCAAAAGCCCAATCCAGATGATCATGAGACTACGGTTAATTTTTTAAAAAAGGTCTTTCATAATATCTTTCCCTTGCAAAGGACACTAGCGGATCGCACAATCCAGTACTGGTCCAATACACACCTACATCATGAATACTATCTACCATCACGCTGAAACTATATGCTATCATGAGTCTTATACAAATGATATCATCGGAACATCTTACCATTATCTAAGTAGCTGTTTGATAAAGGTTTTTTGACAAAAATCAGTCAACAAAAGGCCTCGTCCCAGTTCGCGGCTTTCTAGTTTCACTTATCCCAGTTGCCTTGTGCTACCATCGATTTGTAACACAATCAACACTGACTTGCAAAACACATCAACAGTGTGCACACGTTGACAATAAATAATACCCATAATTATCTGTACAAAATTCAAGGCCGCTAGTAAGCCCCACACATCCTGCTTATTGCATCCCCTCTGTACGATCACCTAATTCTACCCTCTGATTATCTCAATAAAAACAAAATACTAACAATATCCGTGATATGATTTTACGACTCTAGGAAGTGTTGGGAAAAGCAAATTTAATTCTGCCCAGTGTGGTATATGTGTTTAATAGTACAGCGAAGAGTTGACAACTTATCATGACCTTTTTGGCTTTGAAAGTATCCTTCTCGCTGCGAATTTGTCATCGAAAACGAGAGTCTTCCAGTGAATTCTCAATAGATTTATATCATGCTTAGGAGCTAAGAGTCATTGTCCGAAAAATTAAATGATCCTAGTAAATCTTCTGATTTGTCATCTTTACTCCAAAAGACCATACCAGCTGGAGCCAGTACACTCTGTATCGAGCCGACTCGCACATATTGATAACCATTTTCTGTGAATTATTTATGAAAAATATCGCTGTGAATGATCCACCGGTATATAACAGTTTTGAAAGGCGTCACAATGGCAACATTTAGCTCCTTTTACCCTATCATCAGACATTGACCACTAGGCTGCCTTCTTCCATAAAAGCCTTCTTAATTCAAACTTGCGATCATTTTGCATCACCATGGAGCGAGGATGAAACATCCAAGACTGTTGACCGTCAGCAGCATTGTCTGAGCAGCATACCAAGGTCCGCTCATCATAGACCTCGGCTTTTCTTTCCATTCATCACTATCATCGAGAGATCCACGAAACTGTATTAGTCTTGCCTGAAATCGAACGACTCCGCTCGAGAGAGCACGTTACTGAAGACGTATACTATACGATATGGCGCTCGAATGCCACCAGGACCTTAGTCTATCCTTATAAAATTATTCTACAAGACAAGCGCAGCAGTAGATCTCAACTTTGCAAGGATGAACAATACTCGATCTTCAGTTCTTGAAATATACTACTTCCTGTAAAACAAAATTTTAAACAGATCAATAGATTAAAAATTGGATCGCGCTATTCTCAGCAGTCAATACGAAAAGAAGCCGAACCAGCGTTTGCATGAGAAATAACCGTGAGTCTGAACATCTTATAATCTATAGGCTATAAGCCTTATAGTCATAATACTATCTATATATACGGTATAGTCTACTACCTACTAATATAGACTAATATATGAAATATCACTTTACATTATATATACTATAGATCACTGTATCAAACACTCCTACATCTATTACCATACTAACCTGACTTACTACCATACTATGTAATCATAATCTAATTATAACAATACTATATGTCATAGATACCTAATATATTACATAATAACATAATTCGCGCTTCATATACTACATCACGACCTATATAGTAATAAACTCAAACAACTTAGTACGTATATCACACTGAATATATACATACATATGTCCATAATTATACATATTATAAGAAACACTCTACTTACGCTATGATGCATCTAATTAATCAAGATAATAATAATAAAAGTCAGCGAGTAGCTAGATCACATAGATAAATCCGCGTCCCATAATATTCAGTAAACTAAATAAATGGAAAATTGCATTAATACATAATAAATAATAATACAATATAAATAATAATAACTGAGACAAAGACAAACATATCCACGTGATATGAGCATAATAGATTAGATTCTACCTACTCGTATTATAATGCAATCATTTAGTGTCTCTCCAAAGGACGCTGACTTCTGCGATCTTGAGACGTGGAACTAGTATATACGCCCCCAATCTATTAAAACGTTTGGAAATGTTTTCAGCGTAGAAAGATTTTCTTTCTTTATCTATAGTGCCACTTTGTACACACATCTCTATCTTGACACAACTGTTAAACGCATCTAGAACTGACAACTCTTCATACGAGACGTGAGCGATGAGCCAGCGAAAAAGAAGGTTAGTTGGTGCTTAAAGTAAACAAACAACCAACTGGCAACTGTTAAACACATTGATTGTAAACGGACGAAAAGGCATTCTATTAGAAATATCAAAATACCTCAATTATACACTCTGACCCTGATACACTAACTATATAAGTCAAATCTATATCCATTTTTGGGAGGCCCCTCCGGGGATCCAATTGAAGCAGCACCACTCTAGGCCAGACGCACTCGCCTCACAGAGCAAATCCGACTCGAATCAAGCCTACAGGGCTTAAGACCAGCGAGAGCCTCGCGACTCCAAATAGCAATATCACTTCGTCGGACCGTCCATTGGGATATTACCCGGAACTTCTTCTTAAATGTCACCACAGTAGCTAACGCTCGTTCAAGCTAGTCACAGTCAACAACATAAACGGCAGCATAGCCAATACTACGCTCAATATGGTCTCTTCTACACTCTGTTTGCTCGCCACGATGTTTCAGAACATAATACGCATGCTCATATTTCAACATCCAGTTCACACACGCAATATAACCATCCATGAGAATCAGGTACTTACATCCCACATACATAGAATATCCTTTTATTCCCATTAGACAATTGAAGCAGATTGACTCTTCCCTCTCAGTCTAATGTCACAGAACTAGAGTCAACCTATTGGATTGAACCATACTCTATCTTTCATGTATGTTATGCATATACACATTTGTGCAAAAAAATTCTTTTACTCACGTGTCAATAAAAGTCTCCGTTCACGTTGAATCTATGGGAGCAGTCCATATGAGAAGAATCCGACGTAAGATAAACATTCATTACCGCACCTCTAACTCATAAAGTCTGACATATGAATGGAAATACCTTTCTCAGTGCTGGTTTTCTCTGTATGATAAAAGGGAGCACTAGTGCCAGGTCTGAGTATTTCCCTTTTTTTCGCCTGGAATGTCAATAATTCAGCAGCAGCTTGACAACTCAGAATCTCTTAATCTCTTACCAGGTATTCAATTAGCATGACTTAACATACGCGAATTGTTTCAGATCTTAATAATGGCGTATTATTCGGTTCTGATAGTCTCCTCATCATCTGTTAGTAAGAAGGTAAACTGATATTTTCAAAACATCAATTCCGGTAGCTCAATAAATACAGGCACAGGTATTTCCTCCAAGTGTTCAACTAGTCGTCTGGCAGATGAGACTAGTTGCGGTATTGCAAGTGTGTTTGTTTGCTTAAGACCTTTACATTGACAAGGAGAAGTATGTAGTCATCAAAAATGGTTTGTTTGATTCTCGTCCAAACCATTGGTACATCAAATCTCAGCTTAGCATTCTTTCCTTTAGCCTTGATAGCAAGAAGTTTCAACACACGTTTTGCAGACTTTGTGAGGAGCCCAACATTTGTCTTGGTCTCTCAGTCCTACTTTAAAGTATGTAGATTCACCTCTTGACAAAAGGTATTAATGTTTGCCTTTGACCTGCAAAGAGGATGAAACTCCAAACAGATGGTAACAGAAGATTCGTTGTAATTGTTCCAATGGCATCTCTCCTTCTTTCGAAGAAGAATTTTAACTTAGATACATGCCTACACTTAAACTAAAGACGATTTCATTTGAAATTTAATATTACATAAAATGATTGCATATGTACTAATTAATAATGTACATAAATTGTTGAAATGTTACATTAAATTGATATAATAAACATACAATTGTTCAAACAGAACACCATCTTTTATCACTAAAGCATTCACTGACTCGCAACTACTTGCAATCATCAGTGACAAAGTGTTAATTAATTTCAGGTAAAATCCATGAAAATGAGATTTGAAGATTGATAATATAATGGTAGTACTTAGAGCAAATCTTGAGATCAATATTGGAATGGAATCAGCACTCTCGATTAATATAAAAACGGCTGGAAAAGTTCATGCCAGATTTTTATTTATTTATTTATATATTTATTTATTTATTTATTTATTTATTTTTTTTTTATTATTAACTCAAAAAAAAGATATACAAACATTGTATTTATTTATATTGTGGTTAGTAAAATTATTTTACTATTAACTCAAAGTAACATATAAAAACAATGTTTCTATTTATATTGTTTTGAGTAAAATGGTTAATTATTATTAAGTTATTTTAAATTTAGCCTAATATTTGATTAATACAATTTCTGATTGAAGAAAATATTTTTTTCAAATTTCTCGAGTCAATGGAGCTGAAGTCAAGTTCAGGATAGAAACAAGAGCACTCGCTATCTTATTTTTTTTTAAAGATTTCTGCCCCCTAAGAAAAAGACATAATCAGGGAACAATATTTTGAATATTTATCAGCGATTTCAAACAAAATTTAAAACAAACCCGTCATATAAAATATAGGAAGGAGATAAAAAATTCAATGAAAACTTGGCCAAGTTTTGTGACGTCTTGCAATAATAACATTAAATTATAAGTTTATATTTTTATTATATAACTTTATGTTAATATGTTTGAATAATTATTCAAGTAAGACTCCACGACTCTGTGTGTTGTTGTGTGTGTGAGTGTGTGTGTGTGTGTGTGTGTGTGTGTTGTGTGTGGTGTGGTGCTGTGTGTGTGTGTGCGTGTGTACGGGTGCATATGTGTGGGTTGGGAGGGAGGAGAAATATTGTAGCTGAATTGAACAAACCAAAAGAATATTTCCTAAAATCAAATTAATCAATTCAATATCATAAATTTCGAATGTCTATTTGGTAATCCCATTTATTATGCGATCACCTTCTACTCAAAGACCCGAGACGAAAGTAGACTAATTCAGTTATAAAATAAACAGATAAACGATAAAAATAACTTAATCACACCAATCACGTACAATTTCACATTATAAATTTTTAAAAAACTTAATTATCTATTTTTATCTAACTTGGTAATAATGTATTCCCTGTGACTCCAATAAATATAATTACTTTAATGAACAATAAACATTCAAGGTACAAAAATGATTTTGCTGCCCAACTTTTATGTAACTTTTCCCACCTAACTCTCTCTTTTCTATCTAATATCTAAGCACTACTAGTATATAAATAGATTGAGAAATTTGAGATAACACGCCCACCCCCCACCCCACACACACACACACACACACACACACACACACACACACACACACACACACACACACACACACACACACACACACACACACACACACACACACACACACCCCCACCCACACACACACACACACACACACACACACACACACACACACACACAACATATATATATATTATATATATATATATTGATTTGAACAATATTTATTTTTCTTTTGATATATATATTATATATATAAAAATATATAATTATTATTATAAATTTAAATGTTATATATCTATATATATATATCGATTAACTGACGCGATTTTATCGATGGGAAGAGGGGGGGGGGAGAAAAACCCCCATATCCTTTTGTTGGTTTAGCTTTAAATTTTTCTACTCTGGTTTAGGGTTAAATTTATTAAACCTTTAATAACTTTACCTAAACCATTAACAAGGCTTCAATGAGAATTTATCTAAAGATCTGGAAGTTGTACAGGATTGTAAAATAATCAGATAACACAGGGATTTTACTCAGTAAATAATTTGAAAATTAGTCCATCACAAGTCAAAGAACGAAAAGCAAAATAGCAAGCAATGTCCTTATCATAAAAATTTTCTCCTTTGATGTGAGAGTAGTATCTCTCATATTAGTAAATTATAAATCATATCTTTCTTGACGTATAAGTATAAATTATTTCCTTTCGACTGTAACCTTACTAGTATCATGCTTTATACGATCTCGTCTACCAGCATTTCTGATAGAAGAATCTCATCGCTCTTTAGTATAAGCTAAATAAGGTCATTATTTTAGTATATTAAATTAAATTGACGAATTATAAAACATCTAACTTTTAACCAAATAATAGCGATATCATTAATAATAAATTTCCAATAATTTATTAAATTGATATGTAGGATTTGCATTATCGCCCAAATTATGGCCTAACAATGCATAGGTAAAGATAGATATAACCTGACTACACCGCCCCTCTAAGAAGACAAGCAGTGCACGTGTCATCGTTCGTCTTGAAGAACGTCAATGGACAATCGTTTGCCTGGAAAGGAAAATAGATTTCCTTCAGGTAATTTATATTGTCCATTGTTTTCACCCTCGCTGCAGGGTTTCCCCATTTTTCTATCTTCGGATAGTCCCTCTGTAGGATCCGTTTTGTTCTTCTTCTCGACGTTTCATCATTGCAGCAAAAGTCATCGACATGATAACTCTTTCGTTTCTATTAAGTTTGGAGTTTTCCAATTCCACAAATTCTTCTTTCCAATCCTCTTAGGACCTTTCTCTAATGCCAGTTCTCTGACATCAAGAAAGACAGCGACAAAGGGCGCATTATTGGACGTTGGCCTGGCTTTTACACCTAGCTCCGTTGATTTTCAGAGTGGCGGTTGGATATACTCATCTTCTGCATCACTTAGGACAGCAGCATTATTGTAAGATCAAGGTTTGAGAGACATATTTTTTCATCTGATGAAAGGTTTCGATGCTTATTTTTTATATTTTTCCTGCGATTTTCACTTGCCTCTGATTTCTGATTTAGAATCTGCTACTTCATATGTTAAGACGTTCTCTATGTTAGACAATTTAGGAGTAGGATTTTTAGAAGATGTTTTCAATTCACCTTCCTTGACGCGATCCAATCCAATTTGCAAGCTCAATTTCTCCTTCTTCATAGCTCGTTGAAGCGAGTTACTCGTTCTCGATTCTGCCGCGCGTAGCTATTCAAACTTCTTTGCAATCTTGTTCTGAACAAGTGCACTGTGTGTTTACGTAATTCCTTGACTGCTGAATTCTTTCTCTTACAAACTTCTGTCCACTACTCCCTTCATATTCTTCCTCAACGTGTTAACTGGGAACCCTCTCCTTTAATCTATTATAACACCACTCTCAGCTTGCCTCAATCTGCAATTTGTATCAACAGCACTACCATCCAATAGGAGCATGAACTCGAATGTCATTCGCCGAACCCGTACTTTTGATGTGTTTATGATTGATTAATTTGGGTTTCATCTCAATATTATTGATTAAAATTGTTAAAACACATTACATTTTTCCGTTGAGTGTAATTGATAATGACTAGAGTTTTCTTTGATTTGTACAGAAAATTCTATATCACATTTTCAATGTCTACAATCTTCTATATTAATTTCAGCTTTATGAATTGTTTTGACAATGATTGTCTTTGCTGATATTGGTTTTATCATTATTTCCGAATCCTATTGTCTCCGGACCTAGCGCGCCTGGGATATTTCAAAATGTTAAAAGTCATACAATGCATCGTTCAGACATAAAGCTTCTACGTACCTCGTATAAAACGGAGTCTGAATCCAAATTCTTGCTTCTGGGGCTGTCCTAATGGTCTTATCTATTAGAAGCATTTTTCTAATTTTTCCTGTGAACTGATGATCTTTCACAAACTTCTTTTTTGCAATTACACCGCTACACTCTGTGTCACGAAGTACGGATACCTCAAAGCCATTTATAGAACTATTTGCAACCGGCATGGAGGAATGTCTGACGTTTGAATTATCTTGACATGACATGGTTATAACGAGGATTGATTTTCCATCGACGTGCAACATGCCGTACTTTAACATTTTACTCACATCAATACACTCATCTTCTTCCACAATATGGCATGCCGCCGCAAAATCTTCCTTGTTAACAGAATTATCAATGGTAACAGCGGCATTGTGTATATCTTTTCTTGGTGCATGCCATCTTCTCTCCGCCATCTTGTATCACGATTAAACTTATTATCAAAATGTGCCGGCTTTCGTGAAAATCATGTTGTTTCCGTTTGGCGAATAACAAGCATTGGAAATCATGACCGACTTGTTGCTATTCCGCAAACTTGGGGTGTGGCGTTAGATTATGGCTTTATATTTCCTCGTTCTCCCAATGCCACGACAGCGTTCAAATCTTCCTTTTGTACAAGAGTTCCTATCCCTGCTGAAAAACTTATCTCACGCGAGAAGCGATGTCCATTTTTAACACTAGAGCATCTCTCTCTAGATGAAACTGCTAAAGTCCTATGGACAACAGGTGACAAATTATCGACCACCATGAGATCGGTTAAACCTTGAAATTTGATTAAAACTTGAGAGCTCGCTCCACCTGATAATATATGATTTAATCCATTCAGCTAGTTGAAACGGCCTCATCTGCTCTAGGCTTGACTTGCCTTAAAGCCTAGCCGATAACCATCTTCGCATATTAAATTGAATAAAAGGGCTTCTTTTAAGCTAGGAAAATATAGCTAAGTTGGGCGGCAACTTGCTATAAACTGACAA
>JABUQX010090502.1:0-26534 GCA_015478945.1 Trachelipus rathkii | reverse complement strand
TTATATATTAATATCATAATTATTATATATTTATTATACATATATTTAAGTTATATTTATGTATATATATTATATATTATATTGTAGTTATATATATATATTATTAGTATATAATAATATATTATATAAATATATGATTATATATATAATCATTAGTAAGTATAAATTATATTAAGATTTTATATAAAAGAATTTGATTAATGTATAATTATTAATTATATATGTAATTATTATTATGAATATATATTTATATTTTATATATTATATTATATTATATATTATAGTTTATAATTATATTATATATGATATAATATATAAATATATATATATATATATATTATGACTAGTATATATATATATATATATATATTATTATTTCTTATATTATACAGTATATATGTAATTTAATATTTTGGCATGTAATTATTTTTAATATTATTTGTGTGAATAGTGTTATTTATACAGAATAATTAGTATTTATAATTTATTATTTTTTAAGTTATATTTAAGTTATATTATATATGATATATATTATATAATTATAGTTTATTTATTGATATGTATTTATATACGTATATTACAGCAATATTTAGTATAGTATATATATTAGTTATATTATTTCTTATATTAATTATATCATTAGTGGATGTAAAATTTATTATTGGTATGATATATATATATATATATATGTATTATATGTATTATATTATATATCTTATTTAGTATATATAATATATATTATTATATTGTAATATATATTTCATTATATATCTGAAATATATAGTTAGTATATATATATATATATAATAACGATATTAATATATAGGATAAACTTATATGATATATAGTATATTAATTAATATAATTATAGATCTATCTATATTATATATTATTATATGATATATATTTGTATTATTATAGTAATTATAATATATATATCTTTATTATATATTTATGATTCTTCTATATTATAGTATTATATGTTGCACAGTTATATTATAAGTATGTTTATAGGTATATTATATGATAATATATATCTTATAAATAATTATTATTTATATTAAGTATATAATTGTTATATAGTTATTTTATGTTAATCTTACTATAGTTTTGTTATTGACTATATAGACTTGTATTTTCTATCTATATTAATATCGACTAAATTAATGGGTCGTTAAATTGGGGGGTTGAAATATAATTTAGTTCTAGCGAATTTCGAGTAATTGATTGGATTTGCGTAACGCAATATATAGGGTTCCGTCAATTTTGGCGGAGTGACGATTATATGGCTAGGGGAATTGTCGACTTTCGAGTTTTAGCTGACCGCAGCGAATGGAGTATACTGTCCCCGGATGACATTACAGAACTATCTTTTCGCTTGGGATCGCCTACTAACAAACTGAAACCCTAATTTAACACAACATTTTCTTCAGCATACACTTACAAAAAACATGCACATAACTTCATATCAAACAGATAGCAACACCACGTCAAGTCGCTTGCACCCACAATTTTCTACAGCTTTGATGTTTGTTCTGACGTTTCTTCAGCCTTCAGTTCGGCTCGGTTTGACAAATACCGCGTCGACCTCTTTACAAACTATAGAATTCAGCGCACTTTACAGCAACATGGACATGCACTTGCTTTTACTTATCTGTTGCACCTTTATAAAGTATCTCATAACTCTTCACTCTACAACATAGCTTTTTTTTCATCATGATTCTTCTTCTACACAAAACAAGGACTGAGTATGGCTCACTCCCTTTCTCCACAAACATACTTAAGCAATCATTTATTATGGAAACTCTATTTAACAACAAGATTTTTATACTCTCACACCCGCTCTTACATAACACCACATGGTTAAGATATGCGTAGAAGACATTTTTTCATAGGCCCTACCCCCGGAATTGAGACAAGACCCTAAAACTAATCCCTACAAAACTCAACAAAATACATCCCTTGCCATACAAGCATCACTTTAGAACTTCCGAATCAAACTTAACGATGCTCCACTCTTCCGATATTTCTTGACAACCTTAATAGTCTTTGGCAAAATCTCTAATAAAACTTCAATTTGCGCTCTATATTAACAGATAATCCGTCTGCCTACGTTTCTTTCCTTTACATTTCACTGCTTTCCACCACTATCGTCCACTACAATAAAATATTAGCCACTCTACATTTCCTTTACTGAAAGAGCCTTCGCCTTTGCTCTCCTCAACATCTCACTAAAGAAACTAACCTCACAAACAATCTCTCCACCCTCCAAAACCAGCACCGAACCCCATTCAATGCATATACACCTGATACCGTGCCACGACCTGCAACAAAACTTAACTTAGGTTTGGAAACGAGACGACTTAGACCGGAGGACTTTATTCAATGATAAACAATGACTAATCAACGATGAACAAAACTCCTCTCTCACATACATCGTGCGTTCGACTAAATCATAAAATCCACATAAACAACATGACACCTATACACAAAACTTCCAACAAACACCTCCGTAAACTCAAAGAATCCCTCTGTATTATCTCCACTCAAAACTTTAATTCAATTTCATGCGAAATAAAAATTAACTACATTCTCGAACTAGCTAATACCCTATCACGTTGTTCAAAACTGGGTTTCAAAAATCTATTTAACACAAAAAAGTTCAAAATCTAACTTCTTCGGTTACTAATTTTTCAAGGGTCGGAGATATTTACCATTTCAAATAAATCAATATATACAACTGAAGAAATACGATTGGAATAGTACATGCATAAAAGAAGGTCACTTGCATGACTTAACGTCTACAAAGATGCTCATATTCAGGAAATGTGAACATGGATATTCACATAGCATTTTTTATCTATCATTTTATGTATTGTGTGGATGATTTGTATGTATATATGTCATTGTATATAAATATATGCATTAAGGCATGGATGCGTGTGTATGTGTAAGTGGTTCTAATTCTTACTTTCTATAGGTACCGCAGCGGCAGGTGTTCGAGGGAACTTACCTGGCTCGCGGTACCACCACACTTTGCGACGCCCTTCGTGGTATCATGTGTGTGTAGGGGTACTGTGTGCTGCGCACGAATTTTTAATGTAATATATGGTAATATAGGCTATTCCGCTGCGGTGCTTCCTTCTTTCCAGCCAACTCTCTTATTTTGTGGAACTTGCTTCCATCTTCTGTGTTTCCTGCTGATTTAATTTCCCCTCACTTTAAAGCCTCGTCCGTGCTCCTCTTGCGTAATTTGCGCAAGCGGATGAAATTTTAGCGTGCAACACCCCCTCCCTGAATAGGGCTCTGTAAAAAAAAAATGTGAATTCACGTCAACGTGTATGTATTCTTCCACATTGCCAACTATTTATTTATATTTTATATATATATATATATAATATATTATATATATATATTATTATATATATTATATTATATAATATAATATATATATATTAGTATATATATATATATACACACATACAAAGTTACGACTGAGAATAAGGAGAATCTGCTTGCCCTCTATTTAAGAGATCAACTCGTTGATTAATAGCAAATAATAAAAATAGTTTTGGAAATAATGTAAGTTTCCTTTTATTTATTTTCTTGTATTAATTATTGTCTAATGACTATTTTACTATTAACACACATTTAGACATACTTTAGAGTTTAGAAGAAATAATTGTTTACTTTTTTATATACTTTAACTCTGACTACAATTACAGTATCAATTTTTTGGACCGAGAGAGTGTGCAAGTGTTTGCTCTCCGGCCTCTCTTTCCTCACATGATCTTCTCTCCCAGTGCGACTGCCGTTGGTGACAGACACCGTCGTGACCCTTGTATAAACAAAAAAGGAATAAAACAGTTATTTCGCAAATAGGACTTTCTTGTACAAGATTCTCTTATATCTTGCGCCCCATGTAAGGGATCACACCAGAATGATGATCCGAGATCTAAAAACACGGTACTGGGTTGCAATTACAGTATATACGCTTTATAAACTTTTAGTACATGTACGACTACTACATAATGGTTACGTAAAAGTTGCTGTACACCCCCTTCTGACAATTTTTTAAAAAGTTTTAGGAATAAGTAGGAGACAGTGGCTACTTAAGTTAGAGAGTAAAACAATAATTTTCACCTATATAATAGCTCTCCTTCTGGAGGCAACCCTTTTTACATCATTTCTATGCAATAAAGTATATTTTTTAAGCCATCTGAAAAGAAACAGGATTAGGAATTTTTTTTTTTTTTTTTTAGGTGTTATTTTCTCTTTCTAATCTACTAGTTATATATATATGTGAACGTTCCTTAAATTTTCTAAATGAGGTTTCCCCTTTTTTTTGATAAGTACGTTCTGTTTATTAACTTTTATAACTTTAAAAGGCCGACCATAGCGAGGCGCCTAACTTCTTGCCGGACATTAAAACTGTGTCTGCCGTACTAGGACAAGCCTTGCCACCTCAACCCTTTGGGCACAAAGATGTGTCGATTTTTATAATTGGTGTGTGGAGCCAGCGGTTGCGCCAAAGCGAAGATAGCTTTTGGACATGATGCATATATCCTATAGGGCCGTCTCCGAGCAGATCAACTAATCCACAAACGGTATTGCTTATATTCGTGCAGACAATAAATTTGAGGGCCTGAGAACCGTTCGTGTGTTATCGGAGCGAGTTCCTTCAGAGTGAAACAACACCATAGATATAGCAGGCTCGTCCATCGCGAGAGGCTTAAATCAGTTCCTTGCAACATACATTCAGACAACCAGCTAAATTCCTATATTTACCTCAGGAGGCCATTACATCTGGTTGAGCTACAAGTAGTCCGTGCGATCTCATTCTCACGGCCCTGCATTGACTTGCCTCGAACAGGCGACTAGTGGGAAATTTCGCCACTAAAATCCGAATAATTACCTGATAGGAATTCCCCATACGGAAAATAGGCTCGTGAATGAAATGCATTCAATATTTCTCCCGAATTTATTTCTTTGAGAGGCACAGCAAACAAGTACTTACTGTAGCGGTCAATTAACGTAAGTAGGTATTTGTACCCTCTCGCATTAGGTAACTTAAGAATATCCCCATGAACGGCTTCAAACTTCTTCGTTACTTCTTTAAAGACACCATAATTAGGACTTATACCTGGTACTGTTTTATTTTTTTGACATGCTGAGCACGTGCGGACAAACTGTTTTATTTTTTTATGCATGTGCTGAAACACAAACTCATTCTTTATACAAAGGAGGGTTCTATTCACCCCTAGATGTCCTTTATTATGGTATTCGCTGATTAATTTCTGCACACTATTTTCAGCACAAAAATAAGCGAATAGTTTAGAGAGACATCGACTATTAATTCTATCTCCTTTTTGTTATAAAGAATTTTTGTCTTATTAACTCAAAGTTGTTTTATCTTTCTTCTCCATCAGATCGCTAAGGTACTTATCAGACTGTTGGTGCTGTCTAATTTCTTCAAATCCAATTCTCGTTTAAAATGCGAAGCTAATATTTTTGCATTTTTATCAAAACGTCTGTTCCTAATTTATCAATTTCCAATATGGCCGCTCCAGCCCGACTGCTGTTTTCATTTTGAACAGACAGATCTATCGGTTCACTTACATTCATTACCAAGTTAATAGCGACTACATCAACGCTATTAGTTAGTCCCCAGCTGATTGCCTCTGTGGCCGTATTGTCTCGTGGGCGAGTCACAAGACTTAACACTAATTTGGACTTCGCATTTCTCCTAGTCATCCTCATCTATGGGCAAATTATTTGCAATAAATACTTCCATTATTCTTCTTGATTTTCGGTAATTAACTCCATCGTGATATTGAAAGTACTCAAATATAGCGAGTTCCCTCAATTCCTTAGCATTATAGTTTTGTACATCATTAGCATGATTTATTTTATATTACCCACGGCGCTAGCAGTACAGATACGCAAGGCTTTTACACCGCCAAAATTGACGCCATATTTCTTGAATAATTTTGTAAACCCCTAATAAAAGCTTATTTACCGGAAATATCGTTTTTCTGTTGTATTAAAAGACTCACTATAAAAAAAGCAAAAGGGGTGCCTTCCTCATCGTCCGACATAATTACTGGTAGCAAAAAGCTGATTATTTGCATAAAATGTAGCACCTTTGAGAATGCTATCGACACGGCCGGTGAACTGAGTCGTGATTGCGTGAACGAATCGCTTGCTTTATAGTCTACAAAAGACTTTCCACATCGGGTACCCACGTGAATTTTTTTATTTAGAGCTATTCTTTCCTTTAAATAATTATAAAAGGAGCATAAACGATAAAAACAAGGTATATTTTAATTGTAAAATGATGAAATTCTGCCACAACAAGCACTCTTATGGTTTAACGGGCGAGAAAGCATTCAATGTATTTTGCTTAACGTTTTCAGACCAATGGGAAAGCCCGTTCTCCAGTCAATTCAAATTCAATAACCTTAACCTTTTACCCCAAAGTTCGCAATTTTTTATTTAAACATTTACCTAATTTAAAACTCCCAAATAGCTTGTAACACCACGTGGTCTGATAAATCTTTGATCCCTATCAAATGTCATCTTAAATACACGTGTACACGGAATGCCTATGAAGTAATATAGTTGATAAATGTGACTAGACAGACTAGTAAAACATAAGTATGAAAATGCCCCGCCCCCCCCACCCCCCCCAATTTTAAACGTTCGGGGGGGGGGGGGGTTTTTTTTTAAAATTTGATCCTAAGCAAAAACGATCGGACTGTTAATTTTAAAATAGATATGATCTGATTCAGTGATGGGCAAATGATAATATGCGTTTATTAAATTTTACTTTGAAAATTTTTGTCCCATGAAGCGCGCTAAAAATTTCATTTATATTCGGCATAGCAAATACGTCATTTCCGCCACTGAATTAAGGTTTCTAAAATCTCACACGATCCGTACCCCTCCCCCACTCTTTTCTAACACGCTGATGGAAAAACTCCATTGAGATGGCGCTCTCTTTAAAACTTTCGCTTTTACTAAATTTAATAATTCCTTCTTTGTTTGTTCGAATAATTTATGAGGAATTCGGCGAGGTTTAAGTTTTATAGGTGGCCCGCTTATATTAGTTTAATAAGGAAAGAGCGAAGCTATTTCCTTCCAAATAGCAGTTGTAATTCGAGTCTCCTCTCCCCCCGTAAAGCAAAAGTATCCACCCCATTTCTATTCTTAAGTTTCGATTCATGGTTCTCCACCTCCCCCAAACTTCTTTTGAACAAGTCCGCCCTAAAACTCTAAAAACTGCTTTTCACGCACGCCTTAAAATTTTCCGGACAATATGAAAGTTATAAATAACTCCTTAACTTCTAATCCATTATTATCTACTACTCTCCATGTATCCTTTAAAAAGTTTCATCTAAAGAAACGTCACTTAATGAGACTAATTCAAAACACTCTTACAAGACTTCATTTTAACTGTCGATACGCCACAATGATTTCTTGGTAAGTTTAGGCACAATTTTGGTTTTCCTTCTATGTTCCCTTTCTTAACTAATTACATGCTTACGATCAACATTTGTATCCAAATACTATAAACTATATCCTCTTCCATCTTTCCACAACTTCCTACAAAGTTCCAACCATACAATCTTCATTTTAAGATAAAAATACCTAAGTTGCTACGTCCTCTTCATTCTTAGATTTTAACAAATAAAATTTATAGCTTTTAGTAGTGATCTTTAAAAATTAAGAGCGTCACCAATTTTCTCTAGGGTTTATTTCTTTCAGCTTGCATGAGAACATTAAATTTTTGAACAGGAGTACAAGAACAACTCAGCTTTGCATTGAAATTTTAAACCACAAAAAGCACAATTAAATTTCTTCAATCTTTCAATCTCATTCATATTCTCTGGTGTTCCGGACTTCTGAGATCCACATTTTAAAGAACCTTTCTTGCTAGGGTCCCCATCATCACGTGTTAACCTCTGCAAAATAAATAAAATTATAAAATACATTTTGTAAACTCAAAACAAAATGTCAAATAAATACGATGAACAAAAATACTGAAAATTTTCAATCTAGATTCAACACTAAAATTATATACTTTTGTCAGATTAAACGAGAAACTTACAATGTAGCAGGGCGGGATGAAAAAAAACAACATGTTTTTAAAAACAAAAAACAAAAACCAACAAAAAAAACTTTTGTTTGTTTTTTTACCTTTAAAATCAATATTTGATTTTTTTTTTTTAGACAAAGTATTTACATCACTTATATTATTGTTTTTATGTTTTTCAGCCAAAATATTTATATTGAGCACTAAAAAAAGCTGATTTAATTTTAAATATACTTCATTTCCCATAGCACCGCTTCGCTAGAAAAGGGGCTGAGACTACCCTAATGGGTTTGGAACCCTTTTGTGGTCTTTCAAAAAACCATATGAAAGAACAAATGGTACTTTAGGAAATGATTTCCTATTAACAAAGAGAACTGCTTGGAACTTTTTCCAATTCCTAAAGAAAAGTTTAGGAAACCCTGTGGTTTGGCTGATGTGCTGATAGAAATAAAGAAATGAGTATTTTAAAACTACAATCCATCTATACAGTGGCATACAAGCCGCCAGAGGACCTCCGCCATACCACTATAAATTATTACAAGTATTTAAATTAGGCAAAACGAACCTTTATTTCCTCATCACTCATCTTATTGAGTAGCACCAAAGGGAATTTTGACGTAACAAGGTTGACAAGGAATTCATCTTCATCTGATTCGAATTTGAATTCCAAAACATTTTCAATTATTTTTTCTAATGAGGAAACTTTTCTCAGGTTCAAATAAATTATAAAAGATAATAATAAATAATAATAATAATAATAATAATTAATAATAATAATAATAACTAATAATAATAATAATAAATTAATATGAATTAATAATAATATAATAATAATAATAATAATAATAATCATTTTTTTTTATTTATTTTTTTATTTTGAGTTTTGAGTTGTGAGGGGTTCTCCACAGCACACAAGAATGCGGCATACCCGTGTTAGGAAACTAACGACTGGGGAAAATCCCTAACGAACGAAATAGGAACAAGGCTGAGATGGGTAGATCTTATACAAGATGTTCGTTCCAATAGAAGGCAAAAAATTGCGATCACTACGAAAAGAGCACGATTCGGATAGACTGTGACTGAAGGCGATCACTGAAGAGGTAAGTTTGCCACGTCAGGAAAGAACTTGCATCTAAGGGTCGGGACTTGGCAACGCAATCCACAAAGAGATGAACGACTGTGAGAGGACAACTGGAGGAGCAAAATGGGCAGGTCGGGGGAACCCCCCGCGACATAAGAAATCCATGGGTGAGATTTGGATGACCAAGACGCAATCGAGCCAGGACCACCTCCAGGAGGCGACTCTTTCTACTAGAAGAACACCGGCCAAGGACGGGTTTGACATTCCGAAGTTTGGCGCAACGAGCATCTTCCGCCGCCCAACATGACTGCCAGACAGAGAGGAAGCCCCGACGCAAAGAGATGGAGAAATCTGTAGCAGGTAAATGTCCCAGGCGACAGCAGGAGGAAGGTATTGGGCACACGACCCCCGTGTGCAGCCTCCTGTTTGGCTTTCCCCATCGGCCCGTTCGTTACCAGGAAAACACCCGCCACATAGGAGGGGAAACCAACGAAAACTCCAATGTTAGTGGTTCTGAGCATGTAACAAGCGAGGGACTGGTTGATGGCACAGACCAAAAGGGTTATGGGTTGACCGGTCAAGCAACGACTGGAGACGCTCGAGAATCAGAAAAGGGGTATAATTACCCCCACGGGCGAAGGAACTGATCCTGTTCACCGCCATAGACATTGCTATCAGTTCAGCCGAAAAAAACAGACAAATAGGGTGGAAGGGTGTGGGATACAGTGATGTCCGGAGAAATAATAATAATTAATAATAATTAATAATAATAATAATAATAATAATAATAATAATAATAATAATAATAATAATAATTAATAATTAATAATAAATAATATAATAATAATTAATTATATTATAATAATAATAATATAATAATAATAATAAAATAATAAATATAATTATATATATATATATATATATATATATATATTATATATATTATTATATTATTATATATATATAAATATATATATATATATATAAATATATACTAATATATATATTACTAATATTATATATATTATATATAATATATATATATTATATATATATATATATATATTATATATATATATATATAATATATATATATATATATTATATATATATATATATATCTTTCTTCCACCCTTCCTCTTTTGCCCAAGATATTGGGGGTAAGGTCTGTACAGCATCGGAAAGAAAAAGCAGTAGGAGAACATGACAAAACGTCGAAAAGAAAGCCCAGCCTTACCGCCCCCCTCTGTTACCATTAATTAGCGAGAGCTCGTCACAGACAGAAAATCCACCTAGAGCATTCATGGGACCGCGACGGACCCTCACTATGGTAAATCGTCAATTGTAAGGGTTCATCCCCTGGCCCAGGTGGGCCACAAAAACCATGCCCCATACAAAACCCCGCCATTCTCTACTATCATGCATCTTTATTTTCGCCTCTGCCAAACTCACTTTTCTCTCCTTCAGACATCGTTCACCGACTCAATCCACTTCCTCTTTCGTCTCCCAGCCGTCGGTTCCCAACAACACTCACCACTATTACATCCGCTTAACCAACCGACTATCACTCAACCCTTTCCACATGAACCAAACCATCTCAACATACGTTTCATTTTTATTCTCTCATTTACCCCTTCTTCACACCACACCACTCTCTATACGTTCATTCCTCTCTTTTTTATTTACAATTCTTCTCTACCACCTAGCCACCCCTAAGATTGTCCCATCTGAACACATTGACTTTAGATCTATAACTTCTTATTCACAGACCATAGCTTCACTACTATTCATTAACAATTGTAACAACATACCCTCATGTAAGACCCTTAGCACACTCAAGACTGTCCCTTTGCATTCACAACGATTTAATTGCACCACACCTTCCTGCCATTCACAAACTTCCTACTACACTCTGCATCGGTCCGTTCCCTTCTCATCCAACATATACCCTAATATTAAACTCAGACACTTGTTCTAGCTGCTCACCATCTAACATAACTTCACACTGAGGAGTGTCCTCACTTCACAACCATAACTTACTCTTATCCACGGGTTTACTTTCAAGCCCCTCCTTTTACACACCCTGCCAAATCTCTCTTTACCAATCCTCTCAAACTCTCTTCAGATTTCGCCACACAAAACCAAATCATCCGCATTATAATAGGAAGGGCACCCTCCACTCATCTCATTCTCCATTATCTAACACCATTTCCTGCCATCCCCACTCGTTCTTTCATAACCCCATCACTATACAAATTGAATAACAAGGAGACATAACACAACCCTGTCTTACCCCGCGCTATTAATCCTAAACCATCACCATTACACCATTTATTCTTACACACGCTTACACTATCGTCATACATACTTTTTGATTTCCATTCAGAAGCTACCACCAACACCATATATCACTAACCACCTGCCATAACGCCTTCCCTATTAACTCTATCATACGCCTGTTAAATCCATAAAACCTAAATACAATTTATTCTTCTTCTCCCTCATTCTCTCAATCATTGTGTTCAATGTTAAAGATTACTGATCCACACATCCCTCTACCACTCCTAAACGCACCTTGTTCTTCTCCAATCAGTCCTCAGTCACTCGACGCACTCTTTCGACACAAAATACCAGCATATACCTTCCCTACAACAGTCAGTAAACTTATTCCCCAATAATTTCTACAGTTCCTACTTCTCCCATTACCCTTATATAAGGCAAATAATTTACCGCTCTCCTCCAATCCCTGAACTATACCCCTCTATAAACGCTTTATTACACACTTTCCAAATCCAATCAATCACCATCTCGGGCCTCCGTTCTTGATCATTCACCGTAATCTCATCTATACCTGCAGATTTACCATTCTTTCAACTTTTTCACTCTACCCATTACCTCCTCCTTACTAATAGACCTCATCCCCAAAATTACCTATTCCTTCTTGCATCAAACCCACACACTTCACTACCACTTCTTCATTACTGTTAATATTGTGCAGAATTTCGAATACTTCTTTCCTGCCTCCTCTCACACCCATCTCATCAGTTCTAAAAGCACCATCTCTGTTCATTATTTCTAAGCAGATTTCCCCTATTCTCATTCTTAACCTTTCGCTCTTCCTTCCAGAAGAGCTTCCTATTTCCCTTGTATGTCCCATTCATCCCCTTCCAAACTGTTTCATTCCTCTTTTCTCTTAACGTAGTGCACTCTTTAGTATTTCTTTTTTCCTCCTTATATAATTCCAAGCATCTTCTTTTGAACACTATCAATCATCTTGCTTTTAGTACATTCAACCCACGCTTCTTTTTTTTACCTTTAACCGCTTTCATCACCTCTTCATTCCACCATTCGCTTGTTTAATATATACTATATATATATATATATATACTATATATATATATATATATATAATATATATATATAATTATAATATATATATATATATATTATATATATATATATATATATATATTATATATATATATATATATAATATATAATATATATAATATAGTATATATATATAATATTGATATACTATATATATGTGTATATATTATATAATATACATGTTTATTATATTGCGGAAATACCAAATACACCAATCAGGTAAACCATCAAATACAACTGATTTGTGTATAAAGAGCTCTGCGTGTGTAGCCTACTTGGTGGCATAAAAACTAGCGAGACTCAAGTTATAATTATGGGCTCTTACATAATGCACTGCACTATAAGCATAAGACTGGTAGACATTTGGATGAAAGGTTCAGATTCAAAAACTCTGGTAGTTCTGTTATATGTAAGGTATGATTTCATATAAGTGATAATCATATAGTGACTGTACATTAATCTATAATAGTAGTATTGCGTAACTTATGGTCATTATTATGCAAAAAAGGAAATAACCTTTATATAAAAGAATGTCAAAACATTTTATAGTTAGAAACATATCGATAAATAAGTTTTGTATTGTGGTTGATAACATAATGAATAAGAGATTTCAAAAAACAAGGTCTCTCAATCGTGCGTTTATGTTAACAGTAACAATTATGCCTCAATAATATCAGAATGGGCGAGGAGTCGTACTAAAACCACATGAAAACCGGTATTTAGCTAATTTTTGCTATTGGTCAATTGCTTGCTTGGGCCATAAAATAAACCTTTCAAACAGAAAGTACCAAAATTTCGGGACAACCTGCGACATTGATGACCAGTGCTACATGCAAATGAGATTCCAAATTCCAAAAAATGAGTGCCAATACTCTAAAGGAATTTATATTGAAAGGATGTGTCTAGAAGATTCTCTTATATTACTGGTCTGGATTAGATATTAAGTTGTGGTGCTACGCTTACGCGCTACTTTAGGAGGTTGAGCTGTCTTGCCAGGTATCTCCTTTTGCACAACTGTCGTGTTGAAAGATCAATTATACAATATCTGATGATGGCTAGGTGCCAAAGCGATGAGTTAAAGACCCCAGGCAGTAGTTTTTGTAACTTAGTTGATTTATGATTTGTTAAGTTATGCAATCGTAAAATATCTTACACACGAATAATAAAGGATTCTCGTAGTTTAGTATTGTTAATGGAATCTTCGAGCTGTTAGGAGAGTGCAAAAAGTATTTTCGAGACTTTTAACTCATTCTCTCTGAAACGGGCTCACTAATACATGGTGTTTAATTATATGTGAACAGATAAGATATAGAGAGAACTTCTTAGGTAATTCCATACTTTTTACGATCATTTACAGCACAGCAGATATATATATATATACTAATTGACTTGTAGTCTTATATATTGCAAATGGCCGTAAGTCCCATAATATCTGTGTTTGTTAAATAGAGTGTATTGGAGGGTTGTGATTCTTGTTACGTAATAATATCCAAGATAAGTCTAAACAATTTGTTTCTTGCCTGACCTCTCTAATATTTTCAACCACATCACCGTAGCCCTAGTGTGTTGGTTGTTTGGTTTGGAGCATGAGATTGCTATAATGACTTATCACTCGAGCTATACCACCACAATGCTCACATAACCTCTCCGAATGAGCTCAACTCATATAGAACATATATTTGGTACATTAGATGAACATAATAATCTACATCAAAGTATATATATATTTAATAATTCATCTTATCAAACAACTGAGGTATTCGATCAAAATCAGAATTATACTTCTCGATCGTTTTCACTTCAAATATAAAAATTAGCGTGTTAGAGCTATGTGCTCTCCTAGCCAGACTAGGACAACAGTATGATGATCTGAAACTGAAGGTAATAAAATATCCCTGTCTTTCTTTTTGACTTATGATGGGACAGCTCATAGCGCAAATATTAGAGCAACCAACCTTTAGATTTTCCACGTTAGACTAATTTACACACTATTTTATCAAAATCATTATACTAGATGTTCTAACGTTGTTCATTGCAACCGCTACCTGTCTCAACTGTCAAAACGAAAACATTTCTTCTATTTTTTCTACTTTATTAATGTGTGTAACTTTGTCTATTTTTCTGAAAATTTGTTAACCTGTTTCAAAACTGTCGTCGTAAATTTCCTAGGAGCCCCAACTCATATAAAATATTCTGAAAAACTCCCGGACTCTTCTACAATTGAAAAATATGTAAAATGACTTGACATATTATAACAACAACTGCAGTGTGGAGTGTTCTTCTTTGACATAAATATATCAAATAATTTCTCTACAAATTACAAAATATCTTAATAAGTTGACCCTAATCGCATGTAGTGAATAAACAATACATAACATCCAGTTGGTAAAAATTTTTTTCATTACGGCCCCACGCGATAGTGTCACAAAGAAGAGGCGATGTAGAAATTAACACCGTACCAACAATCTTGTTTCTTAAATCTTCTCTAGGTAGCCACTACAATCTGAATTATAAAATGACATGCAAAAAAAAAAAAAGGCCGTTTTTTTTCTGGACTTAATATAAAACTTTTTAGGCAAATATAGGGCACATAACTACAATGAAATGGTAAAAAAAAAAATTAAAAAAAATAAATAAATAAAATCAGACTACAAAGAGTTAGGTTGCAATATAAGCATAAAAAACATTTTTAAATCTACCGTATTTTTTTAAACAGCCATCTTAACCAATTTCCAAGTAATTTAGGTGATGTAAGTGATAAAAAACAGGTGAGATTCAACCAAGATATCAAAGTTATGGAGAAAAGGTACTATAAATAAAGTACAAGAAAGACAGAGGAATATAAACCGAATAATTTTAATCCCATATATCGTTTAACTAACGTTATACATAATGTGATAAAACAAATGAATTTATTAGTCATATTGTTTACATTGTCTTCTTACCACAAATTTTAATAAACAAAATAAAAAAATAAGTTAAATAAAAAAAAATCATGAAAATAAGTCGTAATTACAATTCCTCAAATTACCAATTTCTACAATATAACCAGTCCCAATTTATAAACATGTGTGTCATTTCATTGTGTTGCAACGTGTAACCTTGATTTCCCTCCTATCACTGCCCAATCCAGCACTATATTTTCAAACAATGGTCTCTAATCTTCACGCAGCAACATCCATTCAATATATCTAAGCTGAGTCCTCCTGAAAACCGATAATTTTATAATCAATCTAATATGAAATACATAGTTTAATACGCTAAGATTATTTCTCCAGTACTTTCCTTGCGGTATATACACATATAAACATATTACTCAAAAGGTAGGCCTGTGACCACCCGTCTTATCATTTCTCCAGATCAATCCACTCATATGATCTCATGGTATACATTTTTATCATCGGTTGTGCAAAGGAGATACCTCAAACACCTGCTAAATTACCAAGTAGGAGACCAAAATATTATCTGAAACCGATCTTAGCGAATACATATTAAAACAAATTTTAGAGTGTTTATACTGCTATTATCATTCAATCTTAAACCAATTCAATTAATTATTTATGCAGAGTTGCGAGATCTGAACGACTCTTAATTATAGTACTAATGAATTTGACAAAACAATTTAAGTTAAAAATTTAACAATATCTTTCACTTTTAAACTTCTTTTAACTATAGAGTGAATAATAATAATAATAATGGATACTCACACCTTGCACCTTAAATCTTACACCTGCATAAATGACATAGGAGCCCAAATTATTATTGTGCAAAGGAGATAATAATAATAATTCAATATACATAATAGATAATAACAAGAAATAATAATTTATATAAATACATAAATAATAAGTATAAATTAATAATATAACATAATATATAAAACAATAATAAAGTCATATTAATTATAAATGCACATTAAGATACTACTGACATATCTCACACATAACATTCAAAATTGTAAAATTTTTATTACCTGACGTGGTTGGCATATGAATACCTCAAAACACCTGCCCTAATACATTTAAGGGTATGAGTCCCGCTCTCTAAACTGATTACCATCTTATATTAATAACGGAATAATCAGTTATTATCTACCAATTATACAATTATAAATACTTGAAAAATTATATTCATAGAAATTTAACAACAGCAAAATAGTAATATGCTATTCTCCATTCTGTATCATCTTCAACATATCCGTGAAAATAAATCCTAAAATACAAATGATTTTCACTTCTAGAGGAGTAAGTGTCAAAGTTCTTTAATAGAGACCTCACTCGATGCAACATATTACCTGCAGACACGATAACATAATTATATTACTTAAATTGTACAGGCAGTTTATCGTTCAATTATATATTATTTTTGTGTCCTATAGATGTGAATTATTATGGTGATTATATATGTATTCAAATATTATATACTATCTGCATCTAAATTTATTTAATTTGACGGAGATCATCACTCCAAACATAATTCTATTTCTGTAGTATATGCCGATTCTTACTGGTTCATTGGAGATCATGAGAAGATAAAAAAGAATAATAAAATTTAAGATAATATTTTATACAATTTGAACAAGATAATCAATAAGAATAATAAAAGTAATATCATTGATGATATAAAGTTTATATATGTGACTTATCCGCTATTATTTTTAATCACTAATCTATATATCATTAAGAATTGTCTAACAAATTGTGTTAACTCTGGTTTTGTGAATAACGGCAGGACAAACACTCATACCCGATTCTTAACACTCTGGCCTTAACATATTAGCCTCAAGGAAATTTTCACAACACAAATTTATTTATATTGGCTGCATATGATGTGCCCGAGTACCTCACAGTATCGTGACAAACAATCACATATCAGATTTATTATCAAATAGCGAAATATAATAGTTATACTCATACCTATGCATTAATTACACTATTTACATCATAGACTGAATGATCAGAAGTACAGAGCATATGCAGCGTATCGCGGCATTTAGTCTACCTACATCGAAAATTTGGTAAATATACTCTTACACAAAATATAATATGTAACATGATTCACCGATAACCATCAAAACACCTTGCTATACTATATTATATATATATAAATTATTAATCCTAAGTAGGGGAGCCCTATATATATATATATTATCTTATATGAAACCGATATACTATATGAATTACATATTAAACCAAATTTAAGAATTTAATGCTATTAACATAATATATAACCAAATAATTGAATAGCTTCAATGTCATTTTCTTATATAATCACTACACAAAGTTGTAAATATTCACGGTTTTTGTAAAGGTAGATACCTTCAAAACTAACCTTCCTTATAATTATACCTAGGAGCCCAAATTATTATCTGTAATAATAATCTGAATTTATCATGAATTCATATTTAAAAACATTAAATTTAGTATATGATAGAATTATACACGCTCTATCCAATTTTATGAATGATACTATCGTGCGACTTACTGCTTATATCCTTCGGTTTTCTTGGTTGTAATAATTTATTCATCAGTTTAGCGCATAAATATGAGATACCTTATCAAACTAATCTACTTGCACTATATAATTACCTAGGAGCTACCTAAATATTATATTATCATTTGAGAAAACCTCAATTAACTATATAAAATGTAAAATACATTATTTTATAAAATAACAAATTATAGAATTTGTTCATGTAATATTATATATTAATAACAATTATTATATAACCATATAAAATTATTTATTTTGCAGCGTCATTCATAGATAGGTATTACTTTAAATTTACATATTTTGGACAAACTTACTATACCTCACATATTAACACCTGCCTAATATATATAATATTACCTTGGTGAGCTACCTCAATATATATAAAATTATTATCCTCAATCAAAAATGTATCTATACATTGTAGTATAAAACTATAATTTTATAAATAATAACAATAAATTATATGTATATAATTCTCATTTCTATAATTACACATAATATAACTAATATAAATAAGCTTAGTATATATATCGACTTTATATATAGTTTACATACTCTATACTAATCATAAAAATATAAATTTTTTATTTTTATATAATATAGATTATGATTTTTATAATTTCTTCTGCACAATATAGGACAGAGATATTAAGTGATATAGACAAAGGATGATACCCCTTTCCACGCAGATTATATATCAATGCAAATGTTGTACACCATAAATAAATAACTGAGTGGACCTCACTAAATCTTTATTTTTATCTTATACCCGAGATTTCAAGCGAATGCCATGAATTCATAAACATCGTGGACCTTATAGAACAATAAACAATAATTCAAAAAACATAAATATTGTGTGTGGATTACCTCTCGAGCCTGTAAAAATCTTCAACACTAATGATAACAAGTCATCTTCGAATAATAAAAGTCATAGACATATAGAACTAAATCGCTTGTTTCTTCCAGTGTAGTGATATCATTCAAATTTAAATATTTTTTCACCGGTTGGATACCAGAAAGAAAGCGCAAGTTTTAGATTACCTTGATTATGCTCGTACATATTCTATACTGTAAGCTTTGTTCGCGGCCTTAATACTCCCTCTCAAAATTACTTAATGGAGTGTTCCCGTCAAAACGATTATGTTACACATTTGTTGCCCTTGACAATATGAATCTACTAAATAAAAATGATCCAAGAAATTTTTATCTAATAATCTCAATGATTATACAACCTCAGTAATTATATGATAAAATACCTCATGTCCTTATATATATTTTCTTAATATTTTGTATTTACAATCACTCATAGAATATATATTTATAAGATAGCATTTGAACTCATGCTATTATATACTTCGGCAAGACACATGATATATCATCTATTAAGTTTGTAATCTTTTTCCGTATTGTGTGCAAGATAGATATCCTTCACACCTGCCCGTTCATTGATCTTTTTAGTTCCTCAGAGCGAGGAGCCCAACAATATAATATTTCTGATATAACAGAATTTCTCTTATCACATGAGGTTATACTATCATATGTTCAGTAAGGCACAAAATTTTTAGTATGATACTAGCCATTGCCATAAATACCAAATATGATTAAATTATCACAACAATAAAACAATACATAATTAAAATCAAGCGTTGTAACTGACATCGGATTTTATTAAGACTACAACTCAGAATACAAATTATTATTGTTAAATAGATTCTTGTCCGGTATTGAGTGATCATAAAGTGATATTATGTGATTACTCCTATCTATAAACTTCACTTAGACTCTTTGAATATTTAGCCTAGTGGTGCACTCTACACCTCACTCATATTTATATCTTGAAGACTAGATAATTGTGTGTTATTTCAAAACCACATTGTAATACTCATTATATATATATATTTTCTATTATAGTATTGTTTGTTCTTCGCTATTATCAACTAAATACATGTACTTAAATTATTATAATAATACGTCTTGATCATAATCTCGCTTTATAATCAACTACTATATCAATATTGTAATAATTTATTCTATAATCATTATGTATCTTGGAGCTTATTGTTGGTATCATAGTGAATATGTGGTGTTCTAGCATATCTCCTCACTTACAATTCAAATCAAACTTCCTTGTCTCATAGGAAAATGAGGAAAGGATCGCGCCAATTAATTAATTGTTGTTGTATTAATAATCGGTAAATACGATTGTTAATCTTTTAAATCTAGTGTTAAAATAATACATTTCATAGAGAAAGAGACAGGTAATTTTATATATATTTCTTGAGTCATGGCTACACAAAGGAAAAATACTAAACCAATAACTGTTGTATAAGAATAAAGTTCAGTTAGACTACTCGTCCCCTATATTATCTACAGATATCACCAGCGAGAAAATATTATCGAGTGTCAACTAAGTATTTATACACCTAATTTTATTGGGGTATATTGTAATGTGCCAAATGGAATAGGTTAAACGTTACATTAGGAAACCATATTGTCAACTCTAATAAAACTACACTAGGAGAGAAGTCCCTATACTCTAATATTATAATTGTACTGTAAACTAAGATTGTAATTTCTTCTAATGATTATAAATTAAATAAACAAAAATATGTAAAATTAATACATATATATATATCTCATTTACATTTTCCATGCCGTGCAGTTGTTACACAAATTAATTAAATAATCCTCCTAAGTACTACTATCTTTCAAGAAATAAGTGATTATAAATAGTTGTCTGCCTTTTATCACTATATCCAACATATATCAAATTTTTTTCGTATAAACCCTCGTATTCACCGAGTTTTTGTGCCTGTAAGGTGAACTCTGCGATACCGACCAGACAGCTCGTATACTAATTATATAATGACTACTTTAGTGGTGGTATCTCCTCTTCAAATTTTATTGTTAAGGTTAATACGTTCTCCTAATAAACTGATATAACAGTTTCACTTTCTTAACATTGATATCCATAATAAAAAACAATATTTGATTTATTATTATAAACACACCAAATTAATGTGCTTCTCATGGAAAGAAAAATATAAATAGACAGATTTTATGCCTAGTCTATATATGAATAGAAGAGAAAAAATATACAATCTTATAAGCCTCGCTTTTATAAATCTTAATTATTCACTCTACATCAATATTTAGTAAATATTTTTTCACTGAGTTTTTGCAAAGATAGTAGATACCTCAAACATACCTCATTGACTAATATATTTACCTTACAGGGAGCCCAAATTATATATTAATCTGAATAACCGATTTAACTGTAAATACATTATAAATTATAAAAAACTACTTTAGGATTTTACTCATTGCTATTATAACTATATATATTACCAATTATATAAATAATAGTCTATGTATACTACGCTTTATCTATCATAACTAATATAATTTAGTATAATATATTATTTATCTTATATATATACCGGTTGTGCAAAGGAGATTAACTCAATAATCACCTATGGCTTAAATTATACTATAGTATAGAATGCCTGTCAATCAATAATTATAATCATAGTAAATATTATAATATATTAATCATTCATACACATTAATTTTAGTAATTCATTCATTCATACATTTTAATATTATTTATACTATAATAATAAAAGGAATAAAGCTAATTATAAAGAATTAGCTGTGACCCGGACAGACTCAATATCGGACAAATGTCTTTTACATAAGAATGCAACATGGACATTAAATTGCAGAATTTTATTCACAGTAATGGATATGTGCATAAGGACATGGATACCTCAAACACTGCCAAAATTACCTATGGAGCCAAATTATTAATATCTGAGACCATAATCGTATAGGCCTAGTATAGTAACGTGAATTTGGTGCATACATTATGATTTGAAGACACCATCTGTATTTATAAATGCGCATAAGTATACTTAGACTTAATTTAAGCCTCATTGAGAGAGTGCAACGTTCGCAATATAAATAAGGACAATCTAGAGGCATGAATTCCTGGCTGTTTAAGTACGCGGTAAGAGCTATGAAGGCATGAGGCTGAAAGAGATTGTGTTAGAGATATTCGTTTTCTCTGCTTAGGGAAATCGATTTGCTCAGAAGGGGAACATGATACAAGTCTACTATAACACATTACAATTATACCACATCTGATTGCATTAAAATATAACCATAGGAAGCCTCAATATAATTTATTTTTCATATCTGAGAATACTGTTCTAGCAACGATGAATAATGGTGCATGTAAAGACTAGACTATGTTAGAGTGTGTCGGCTTGCTAGCATAATCAAGAAAAATTAATAGAAGATAAAGAAAGCAATCATCCAATAATTCAATTTAAGGACTATAATGAAAGCATGCAATGTTTCTCTCAGTCTAAATAGTTTGTGATTTATATAGTTATAATATTGGTTTCAATAAGCTGGTGCCATTGGTGAGCAGGAAGGTATGGTATACTCGCGCTTGCAATGACTCACCGATGTCCAAAATTTACTTGCAACGACTTTAGACCGTAGGAATAGATTATCGGTTTTATATGATCTTGGAGTCGGCGCATCATAGATAATTATACTTAGACACTCAGCAAGCCATAAATATTGGACAGGATATCATTATTAGTAGATTTCCTTGATATTAAAGTATAACGAATAAATAAGCTGACTACGCCCTTTGTAATCACTGTGTATCCATCCCTAAATGTATAGTTAGATGGTCAATAGAATGTGTCCTTTTTCCAGATTATTCCTCGCGAGTGTGTGTTTTGGTGGGGCAAAGGGTATCATATTTATATATCATAGTTTTGACTAAACTAAGAAAAATTGGTGGATTTGTAGTTACAACAAATTGGACAAGCCCTAGGTGCTTTGTGGATTTGCAGGTCTCGATGGGCCCACGTGTGCCTAAATTACCTTCGAGCCCAAATTATTATCTGAAAACCGAGTGTGATGAATACATATTAAAAGACAAATTTGGGGGTTAGACTCGTGTCCTGTAAGCATGTACTTCTAGATCGACCGCAATGCATGTCTTTTACTGATATCATCTCTATTCTTTTAATGTTCTTACTTTTATGGTTATACGCGCTTTTACTAACGCTTTATCTAAGAACACCCAATTGTTATAATATTATTTACACGTAGTTCTGCAAAGGGTGAGATATATCCACCCTTAATAACACCTCTGACATAATTACCTTAAGTAGATAGCCTAAAATTTTATCTAGAAAACCGATATTAACATAGTATAAATATACATATTATATATATATATATTATATATATATATATATATATATATATATAGATATCTTTATCAGATTTGTATAAGATTTGTATAATATATATATATATATATATATATAATATATATATATATATATATAATATATATATATATATATATATATATATATATATATATATTTTACACAAAATGTCTCAGAAAGAAAAAAAATGGTTTTTGCTGCTTTGAGAAAAAAATTTAAGCTATAAATCTAAATTTATTACTTTTATTATATATATAATATATATATATATTATATATATATATATATATATAATATATATATATATATATATATATATACTAATATATATATATATAATTATATATATATTTATAATAATATATATATATATATATTTTAAATAAAATAAATAAGAGTTTTTGTTACTTAAATTTTAGAAATAAAATTATATATATGTATATATATGTAATGTTGTATGTGTGTATATATATAGGTTATATGTATGTGTGTATGTATAGTGTGTGGGGGTTTTGATAGAGTGTAGGTTTTAACCTTTTTATATTTTTATATTTTATATTTTTTATATTTTTATATTTTTTATATTTTATATTTCATATTTTCATTTTAATCTTTATTGTTAGTGTTGTTTTGGGTTTATTCGGTGAGCGGGGTGGTAGCCCAGGTGTTGGGAAATACCTGGGGTGGGAAGTCCCACAAAACGTGCAGCCTGGGTGAAACAGATATAGAAGAAGGGAAAAGAATGGGGAGGAGAGAGGTAATTAGGGTGGGTTGTATGAATGTGAGGGGGGTAAACGAGGATTTGAAGAGGGAGGAAGTGGGATTAATGTTTGAAGAAAGAAGGTTGGATGTGTTAGGGATAACTGAAACTAAGCGGGAAGGAAAGGAGAGAGATTTGGAAAATACAGGGAATGCGTATCAGGGTAAGTGAACGAGAGAGGTGAGGGGGAGGAAAATAGGAAGGTAGGCAATAGATTATGACGAGTAAGAGGGTGGGATAAGGTAAGGAGGTGATGTAGCCAGGTGAGATTTTCAAAGGGATATATGTGGGTCTACTAAAGGAACAATTCGGAGAGGAATGTGGATTTTTTATATGTGCCATATGCAACCAGTGAATGGAGCGAGAGGAGGAGGCCGAGAGAGAAAGATTTTGGAATGACGTTGACCATGAGTCTGGAATTTTGGTGGTAACGATAAAATTTGTTCTATTTGGGGGATTTAAATGCAGAGTGGGTAGGGAGGGTGGGTAAGATAATAGGACCATTTGGGGTAGGGGAGAGGGATGTTAATGGAGAAAGTCTGTTAAATTTGTGTGTTGAAAGAAGAATGATAGTGGGAATACTTGGTTCAAAAAAAGCGAAAATCATAAGTACTACATGGGCAAGAGTGAGATAAACGGGGGGGAGGCGTACTGATATGTATGTGTGTAAATGGGAGGATAGAGATAGATTACTAGATGTAAATGTATTTAGAGGGGCGGGAGGGGGATATCGGATCACTATTTGGTGGTTGCTAGGATAAGGGTGGGAGGAGAGGTGACGGTTAAGGAAAGGGGAGAAAAGAGGAGAGTGGAGGTGATAAAGGTGGAAAAATTGGAGGGGACAGTGTGTAAGAGGGAGTTTAGGAGAGGTATGGAGGACAGGTGGAGGAACGTGAGAGGGACGGGAATGGGGGAGGTGGAGGAGGAGTGACGAGATTTAAGGAGGCAGTATGTGAAGAGGCAAAAAGGGTATGTGTAGTAAAAAGGGTGGGTGCAAGCAGAAGGAAAAAAGGGAGCGAATGGTGGAGGTGAGCGAGGTGGAAGGAGTGGTGAAAAAGCGAAAAAGGAAGCTTATGTTGAAGTGGTTTGGGAAGTAGGGAGAGAGGAAAAAACTGGGAACAGGGAGTATAGAAGGTTAGAGTGGAAGCAAGAGCACGGTGGAGAGGGCGAGAGAAGGCAAAAGATCGAGTGGCTGGTAGAAGGTGACGGAAAAATTTTGAATCAGGTAAGTAAGATGTTTTGGAAAGAAGTAAATAAAAAAAAGAAGAGAAGAGGGCTGGGGAGAGGATTAAGGAGGAGATGGCCCGGAGGTGAGTGATAGGAGGAGAGGAATCGTGATAAATGAACAGAATAGAAGGAGAATCAAAGAGGTGGTGGGAGTATTTTAGTGGACTATTGAAATGTGGTGGGGGGGAGAAGGGGACGGAAGATTTTTGCATGAGGTGGGGATGGCGGTAATGTATTGGGGAGGGAGGGGGAGGATGGAATACAAATGGAGGAGGAAATTATTAGGGCCTTGAGTAAAGGAAAAAAAAGGGAAGTCCGCAGGTCTGGATGGTGTGAGTATGAGAATGGAAATGTTACAGAAGGGTGGTAAAGGGGTGGAGGAGTTGGCTGCTTTATAGTTATTAATAATATAGTTGGGAGGAGTGGTGAGGTACCACAGGATTGAGAGGATGGTTGTTTGGTTCCCTGTATAAAGGGAAAGGGGATAGGAGGAATGTGGGAATTTTAGAGGTATATGTCTTTTAAGTGTGGTAGCGAAAGTGTATGGGAGAATACTGATTGAGAGAGTGAGAGGGTTTACGGAAGGAAGAATGGGGGAAGAAACAAGGAGGATTTAGGGAGGGAAAAGGGTGTGTGGACCAAGTGTTTTCACTAAAGATGCTTGTGGAGAAAAGTATTGAGAGGAAAGGGAAAGTGATATGGGTGTTTTTTAGATTTTAGAGAAAGCATAGATAGAGTGAAAAGAGTGTGAATTGTGGAGGGTGTTGGAGAAAAATGGAGTGGGGGGTAAATTTAAGTAAAGGTATCAGGCATTTTATAGAATAGTAGAATGTTGTGAAGTGTTAGGAGGGAGAGTGGAGATGTTTTGGGGTGGCGAGAGAGACTGAGGCAGGGTGTGTAATGTCGCCGTGGCTATTCAATTTGTTTATGGAGAGTGTTTGCAGAGGATTGGTGAGGGAGGGGAGGGGGCGGTGGAATTGACAAATGGGAATGTTAGAAGGGAAGTGAACATGAAACTGTTTGCGGATGATACTGCCCAGTTGGCGAGAGCGCGGAGGGCGTTGAGGTATTTGGTGAGGAGTTTGAGAGAATGTGTGGACAAAAGGGCTTAAAATAAATCCTGGTAAGAGTAATGTGGTGTGTGAGGAGGAGGAAAGTGAGGAGGGGAGGGGTTAGAGGTTCGAGTGGGGGGATTTGTAGTTCTGGAAGAAAGTTAAGATTTTTTTTAAT
>JABUQX010090501.1:37500-41557 GCA_015478945.1 Trachelipus rathkii | reverse complement strand
TATATATATTCTCATAAGATATTATAGTTATATATATGTATATATTTCATAAATAAGTATTAGCTTATATATAACTCAACTAAATATAATTATAAATATATAAACATTCAACTATTTTCCTTATTCTATGATTAAGACATTCATAAATATATTAAGTTATATATATATATAATATATTATTATAACCTATTCAAGATATTTATAATAGCTTTAATAATATATATAATGTCATATTAATATATAAATTCTCATTATATCCCTTCGCTTATTGGAAAGATATATCTCAAGTACTTAGATCCCCGCAATAATAATCAACTAATAATAAATTAATAATTAATAATCACCTAACAATAATAATAATATTAAATAATCCCAATAATAAATATAATTGGCATAATATACAACATATTAAAGAGTAAAAAATACTGAATGAAGAGTTTGAAGTCTATGAATATAATATCAATAATGGAAATAATGAGATTAATAATATGTTTTTAATAATAATAGAATAATAATTAGTTTTATACTTTGTTGTTCTGTGGTGTTGCATTTTATTCTTCTTATTTAGTAATGCTTTTTTCTGAAATCTCTTCTGGTGTTTTACCTAATTCGATTTCTTATTTATCATGTGGATAATTTGGCGAATTTACCGCTGTGGCATTGATTTTCAAGCACTTCAGTAAATTGTCCAATTATTATAAGAAGGTTTTAAAATTGCTCTGGGTGACAAAAAATTAATCAGTTCAGACCTTCCACCTACTTCATCCCCCTGCGACCCGGCCACTCTTGAAAATCGACCCCAAAGATTCAATTTAAAACTTTATTAATTCGATAACCATCTTTCCTAATCGAAAGCAAATTGCGCGACTTGAGATTGGCCACCAGAATAACATAGTTGGAAAATAAAAACGGCCAAATCGCTTACTCAAGGGGTTAATAAAAAGCTGCCTTCTTAAATAATATAATGTATCTCTATTAATATATTGATATATCAAATACAAAATCGTATTATTATTATATATATTGTAATACTCAATCATTGAAGATATTCACTTTAAATAAATATATATTGTGAGTATAACTACACATAGAGTCTAAGATATATATTATAATATATATATATAATATATATATATATGTTAATATTACCTTTAAAAAATTGATATGCCATAAATTATCTAGAGAAGACTGTGGAGTCTTTAACTTGATTATATATACGTTATTAAACATTTTTTAATATATAAACCTATATGTTTAAAACAGATGAATATATAATATATAATATATAATAATATATATATATAATATAAAGAGAGGAAGAAGAGAGGATATTATTATATATATATATATATTTAGAATTTACTATTCTTCTTATAAATTTATATTTCCATATATATATAATATATAGTATATATTAATTATATATATATATATAATATATATATATATATATATAACACTATATATTATATATATATAATATATATATATATATATAATAGTTGTTTATTATATATATAATAATATAACATTATATATTGCTAAATATATATTGCTTTTCATTATTATTATGATAAGATATAATATAATATGTATATATATATATGTATATTAATAGGGCCTACTGGAATTGATATAATGTCGTATACTACTTAAATCTATATTATATTATATAATAGTATCATATATATTATTTATATAGTCTGAAACAGGATTCGTCTTGATTACTAAGTACGTAGTATTATTTAGTATTGAATCATAGTTTGTGAATAATCTCCAATTATTGACTAATACGATTTTCTTTGCTTCTTTCGATTATCTACTTTTTTAATGATTTGATGGAATTCTTCCTTAATGTTATTCTTATTATAAATAAATTATTACAGATTTTTCAATTTTCAATTATCTTATTTATTGTGATAAATTAACTGAGAATATAATTATTATTATTATTCAATGATAATATTATTATTGTTCTACATTAATTCTTAAAGTAAATTCTATTTTAATTCTATCGTATGTAATTTTACTTTCTATTTGTAATACAGATATTCTGTCTATTATCTTTCATTATTACCAACATTATAATATACTCTCATTATTGTTCATTTCCTCATTTTTTAATTATGCCTAATATTGGCGATGGGCGGGTTCATTTTATAATTATATAGTTTATTCTGGTATGTATTCCACATTATCTGATCTTATAATTCACTTGTGATTCTTCCCTCGAATTGCCTTTTCAAAATTTACCGAAATTTATTTCCATGCAGATTAATTAATAAGTAAATATGCATTTATTATTATTTAATCGTAATATATCTCATATCTCTAATTTTATTAACATATTATTATTACTTTCTTATTATTAAATTTATTTCGATTACCTTTTTTTAATATTATTATTATTATTATTGTTGTTGTTATTTTTTGTTGTTGTTTGTTATTTTTATTTTTATTACAATGTTTTGTTTATGGAGGGAAAATTATGCAAGCCTTTTTTTAAGTCTAATATACGAATTATTATTTTTGTCGATGTAAATAATAGAGAATTCATTCTTCGAGGTTGCGGGATGTTGAAATTTATATTAAATTTTTTTCTTCTTCCTTCGAGTGTGGGAAATTTGCGAGAAAGGTTTTTATTTCGAATTAATGACCTCCTTCTCACAATTTTTAATAGAGGGTAATGAAAACTATTTAATTGTAATTGCCGTCTTTCACATATAAGATATATAATTATTGTTTCTATGTATTATTCGAATTAGATTTACCTTCTCCGTTGATTGACCATCCTTGGCCGTTCTAAAAATAAAGAAATATATATAGGTATATATTTTTAATTACATTCCTTTGCCATCTGAAGCGCCATATAAAATTTTTGGAAATATATATTTAAAATATGTAAATTTTGTCACCGTAACATGTTATTCATCTCGAAAGGAAAATTGTACGATATTGTAAGATGCTTGCTTCATTATAGTTAGAAAATTTCGAGCTGATTCGACCTCCAGTTTGTCTTATAAGTGCCCATGTACACTTCTGGAAATTTAGAAAAGTAAGAGCGAATAAAAATCATGGTTGTTTTGTTTTGGAAACCGAAGAAAATGTCAATATACTTATCTTTTTTCATCCATTACAGAAGAAAATCAAGAATAATTTTGAAAATGTTCAAAAAAAAAAAAAAAAAAAAAAAAAAAAAAAAAAAAAAAAAAAAAAAAAACGACGAAAATATAAAGAATAGATTTGAAGAAAAAGGAATAGAAACCTTGTTCTCTTCTTACTGGATAAAATTAAATAAGATTTTTTTTTTTTTATTTATTATTGAAAAAATTATATTTTGGTATTATAACTAAATAATATTCGATTTTTCTATCCGTCTTCGAATTTCTATCCGTCTTCTATGCCGTCTTCATTCTTTTGAAAGGTTAAGAATATTTTGAATTTTATTCATTTTTTTCAAGAAGATTTTTGGCCATTGTAGTTAAAAAGAAGAGATTCAGGAAGGGTATTGAAAGAGTTGGGGTTTTATTATAATTTATTGAAACAATTATGCATACAAAATAAAAATTTATATATTAAAAATGTAATCCAAATTTCATGTGGAATATATTTAGGTAAAAGAGATTTCTCACAATCAGGGATACGTCTTATATTTTTTACATCTTCTTTATAGATAACTGGGCAGATAAATACATGCGAATAAATGCACTTATTGTTTATCAATTTATCTTATTTTATTAGATAGAATATTTTGAGTTTTATCAAAATTCAATTCCACTCAATCTGGGTAGGCGGAAAGAACGTATAAATTTTCCATTCGAAAATGTATATATTTAAGAATACTGTATTTTAGAATACTCTACTTGCAATTCTTAATCATTTTATGTCTCCTCCGGTGGTCAAAAGGTCGAAGGCCTACCAAATTTCACAGAAGTTGGGATAAAATCAGACACCAAGTACAAATTAAAGGATGACAAGTCCCACTAGATGGCGTCTGAAAGTGTGCAAGTTAAAGAAATTTGAAAAATAGATAAAGGAACTGTGTCCTATACTTTAA
>JABUQX010090501.1:27500-30000 GCA_015478945.1 Trachelipus rathkii | reverse complement strand
TTATTAAAAATGATTGTAAATAATAAAAAAATAATAAAATAAAAATAACCCGAATATATTGAATGAAAATGAAAATGAAAAAAATGTATTTTAATAAATAGAATATCATGACTTCAAAAAGCTTTTTATCATTAAACAATTTTAAAATCTGTTTTATAAATAAAAAATTATTTAAAAGGCAGATTTTTTTTAGTTTTATGTTTTTGTCGCCATTTTGAAAATATTTTAATGGCATTCTTTGCGGAAGTGTGTTGATTAGGTTACTTCTATAAACTACCGTTGTTTTTTGTTGTTGTTGTTGTTGTTGTTGTGTTGTTGTTTTGTGTTGTTGTTTTGTTGTTGTGTTGTTGCTGTTGTTTTGTGTTGTTGTTGTTGTTGTTGTTAGTTGTTGTTGTTGGTTGTGTTGTTGTTCGTGTTGCGTTTTACTGACTTTTTGGTTAGACTTTAAGACATTTAAGAATATCAGAGACAGTTAAAAAAGCCACATGGGCCTATCGAAGCTGTCCCAGAAAACCAATCACCCAACATGCTTATGCAAATCCACAAAGCACCCTAGGCTTGTCAATCTGTGTGTAAACTACCAAATCCACAATGAGCTTAGTCCAAAATTAATGATATAAAATATGATTACCCCAACCATCACATGCATTATATACTAAGTTATGGTCACACCATGCCATCTAACATTAATAACTACTATAACTAAAAACCGCCAATTTGGCTCATCAATATATTATATTATTACCCAACCCATCCATAAACGAATCTAACCTTTTCTTAAATGTTTAGCAAATCGAGTCACACCTCAAACCAACCTCCTCGGCAGACTATTCCAAAAGGTTAACAACCCTAATTACTGAATGCATTGCTTTCTTATATCAAGATGGCATGCTTTCTTCTTAATTTTCTATGTTATTGCCCCTGTCAACCTGTCCATGTTAGTTACTATTGAAAAATTTATTGGTCCGTGTATATCAATAGATGTAAAATTTTGTAGACTTAGTATCATTGTCCCCTCTGGAGAAATCGCCTTTCTAAGAGAACATTCCTTAACTCCTTTCAGTCCTCTCTTCATAGCTCTTACCCTTCAAACCCAGAAATCCATCCTTTTTGCCGCTACGTTGCACTCTCTCTTAGCATATCTAAGCTTTCTTTAAAAATAAGGGGCCCAAACTTGTGCACAATAATCTATTACTGGCCTAACATAGCTATTATACATTTTACTTATTACTTCCTTGCCCTTGTAAACGACAACATTGCGATCTATGCCCAGCATCTTATTTAGCTTATTTCTAGCTTCCAAACACTGATTAGCTACTTTTTTAAACATTATGCTTTTAAATCACCCTCAAATCTATTTTTCTTTGGTCCACCAGACTCAAGCCACATCCCTTCATATCGTATTTAAAACTGTTATTATTGAGATAAACTAGGTTGAAGAACCTTACCTTTTTTACTATTAAAATTCTATTTGCCACTTATCTGCCCACCAAGAAGTTTATCAAGAATCATTTGAATCTTTTAGCACCTTCCCTATTCCTAAACTGAAGGTGGCCACTTTGTATCATCTGCAATTTAGAAACCTTGCATTTAAGTCCTGGTCTAATCATTTATATATATGAGGAACAATAGTTTGGCTCCCAGCACTGAACCCTGTGGGACAAAACTCTTCACTATTTCCCATATTAGTTGTACACACTTTTTCTCTTCCACAACCACAACCACTCCTTAATCCAACCATGTACCACTCCACCTATACCACATTGCAATAACTTTTCATCAGCCTTTACTAGTGGGGACTTATTCAAATGTTTACAAAGTCTAAATATACAATCAACTGGATCCCCTCGGTCGATGCAGTCAAGTAATGTATTCAATAGAATCTAAAAGGTTTGTCTGAAATGACCTACCCTTTCTGAAACCGGTCTGGGAGTCATACAATACTTGTTATCTTCTAAATATTTCTCTCTATATGACCTTTCATAAACTTTTCCAGAACCTTTACAACCAGAGATGTTAAGCTAATGGCCTATAATTTCCCAAACTCTTCCTTACTACCTTGCTTATAAATAGGCACAACATTACATGCCATTTTCCAGTCATCTGGGACCTCACCAAATGTTTAGATCGCTTAAAATCAAATACAGTGCCTTGCAAGGCTAGGTACTACCCTCATTCAGAAATCTCTACCATAGTATACCTCAGGGCCTTGGCAGCTTTACTCTGGCGTAATATTGTATCTAATAAAACGTTTCTAATATCTATTTACATTCAATTCAAATTCTGTTAAGGTCTATATTGTTACATGCATACCTGGTTGTTTGCGAGTCAGACAGTTTATTATCATTTTTCTGTTATAACAGTCATACTCCAAATATTAATGTTAAATTAAATTAATTACTCCCAAATATTTAACTGGACATTACCTATTGCGTTTGTCAGAAAATGTGCATAACTCAATTATTAAAATAACAAAAACGATGTGACAACCCACACACAC
>JABUQX010090501.1:0-22500 GCA_015478945.1 Trachelipus rathkii | reverse complement strand
GCAAGATTTTCTAGAGAAATAATAATAATATAACGCACGAGGTCGTAGAGAGAATCAGCACAAATGATAGAGAAGGTGGAATTCATTGAATAATGTTCAAGAGTGAGGTGTCACAAATCCTGCAGGGACATGATACGGCAGTACCCTCTGACCTCGTGGCTTCACATGATAAACCTTGTAAAACCGGAGTGAAAGTACGTACAATAAAGTTACCATTCAGAGACTTATAAGACGATAATGATGCAAGGGCTAGGGATATTAAGAGGAAAGCATACGATGGGATGTCAGGGTTGTTCAAGGGCAAGCGGCTGTGGTGTACACTAAGGCATTCGACATAAAGCACACTCTACTCTCTGGCTCGAGGGTAAAGGCAAGACCAGGTATCACACTACTAAGGACCTAAAGATAAGCAATATCTGCTAATTCCTCAAGGAGGGTCATAGTCTACGAGATAGAGGGAGAGAGCTCGGCGACAATCATTGGCGGTCTGACTATGGAAATGAAGCACCACTAGAAGCGCTGCGGATCTTGTGCAGAGGGTATAGAGGATGAGTTGAATCGGAGGCGTTGCGCGATACTATTCGTTTTTGCTAACGATAAGACTTGCAAACTCGGAAGATATTACAAACGCGAGTTCTATAAATACCGTCGTAATGACGAACAGAGAATTATGGGGTAAAAGGGACTACCAATCTTTATGTAGCATGAATAGGATGTTGATTGTTGCACGATCAGACAACAACCGCCCCATAAAGATTGGGCAAGTTATTTAGTACAACCCTCTTTCCTTGCTCACTACGAGTCAAAGACTAGCCACTAGCCAGTGAGTAGGATCCTGAGATGTGAAATAAGTGGGTTATCCTAGATTTTATTGCTCGGATCGTATATGTGGCGTTATTGCCGTATACAGCTGATCATTATTAGATTGTAGAGACATATTTAACAAATCCGCAAAGTGCACTGACAGTAACAGGTGAGATATTGCGCACCGAGGTGATCAATATATAGTCAATATAAATGTAAAGACAAGAACCAGGCGATGACATTCTACCCTTGATACCGATATTGATGATATCACATCCCATGGAGTTTCGCTAGTGTCCGATTACGGATATGCCTTGAGACTCTGCATAAAAGCCTCACGATTGCAAAAATACCAGTAAAGTATGTGAATTATGTGCGATACAGAGATAGGTAGGGACATGAATAGACAAAGCGGAGGGCGACTCTCACCGACTAAACCTACGAATTGCAATGCATATTAATATAGCGTGCGCTATGCGAACGAAGAAGGTATTATGCAATAGAAGGTGAAATGTAGCACACACAAAAGTTATCAAATGACAGATAAAATGTCAAAAGGGTGGTCCAGATCAGGATGAAGTCTTTCGTCTAAATCGCGTAAAACCACATACGGTGTTTACAATATCTATTCACCTCGATATAGAGAGAGCAAAAATACTCACATCACAATGTATAATAGACAGCTGAGAAGGAGGAAGAGAAGGGACGCATAAAAACCGAGGTACTAGCATACCATATATTTCATAAGTAGAGAGCATAGTTTGAGTATGCAGTGACTTGCAGGGTGAGAAGGAAACTAGGCAATTTAAACACACAAATGAGCAAAGAAACATTGTAGAGGTATTCGACGGGAACACGCCACACACTTGAAGAAGCTGACATCAATGATGAATACTTGGAAAGTGCCCTCAGAAGAAGTATAGAGAAAGAAGTTGACTGGCCACGTCACGATACATGTTTCATCAAAAAGCACATAGTAATGATTCAGAATGCTTGAAAAGAAAACATGAAGAAAGAATCTAAGAAGTAATAGTTTAGTTGCGGGGAAAAAGCACTTAAAGAGCAAAGAGGAAGAATATTGAACAAATCAGTTATGATTAAGTACAGAGGCAAACTGCTTGACACAGAAGACACCAAACACAGTAACAATGACACAATAAACGTCACCAAAATAACTGCTAAGTAAGAAAACGTAAGTGAAGTACCAAAGATAGATAACTGAAAGAATAACTAGACTAAGTCAAGCAATATTCAGTGTAAGGACACGTTAAAATGTAAATAGCACGCCTGTTGCAAGTATGAGGAAAAAAAAACTTCACCTAAAAGTGCAATAAAGCAGATGAGAGCAAATATGACAGAAGTAAGAGGTATTAACTTAAAAGGAAGATTCTAGAATCCAGCATATACACAGGTATTTCATTTAACCCTGAGAATATTAAATATTAACATGGGCAAAAAAGTTACCATGGACAATAAAGGTAGAGAGGAGCCTTATGAAAACCACATACGATAAGTTCACGAGACACAAGTGAAAAAAGGAAGTAGATTATAGTATAATTAAGATTCAATTGGTAATAAGATAGCCAATTTGTAACGATAAAGAGGAGTGACGGACGAGTTCCGAAAAGTGAGTAAGGGGAGATAATTATATTACACATTAAATTAAGAATGAATATATCACAAGAATAGTGGTAAATATACTGTTGGGTACAAAAAGGTCATCTCAATTGGCCGAGTGAAGGTTAATAATCTAGGCTTGGGTTAATTTATACTATGGAGGCGGCCGATAAAGATTTGAGACTAGATAGTGCTTGTCGATTGTGTCTAGCACACACGCTTGCATTCAATCTTTCACCCACCATACGAATTCTATAAAAACATGCCAACTTTACTGTATGAACAAGACATCTAGGCGAGCACACATACAGCAGTCAACTCGAACTAGACGAGCACACTTCCAACTAGCATCGTAAGTGTTGACGGCGTGAAATGACTTACGATTCGAATGGACCGGATTGAGATTAGAGGAGTTACGGCGAATCGAACATTTTAGCAGGGAATGGAGTGATGACGGTTAATTTAAAATAAAAAAATATAGGTATATGCACTTAAAAGCCTGTTAATAGGACGTTGAAATATCCAATACTGAAGATTACGTACCCTTTGACATTAATGATTTCTTAGCCACACGTCAAATAGAATCTATAATGTCAAGAGTAACAAACGTTAGAGTTCATTACCTTAAAAAGAAAGAATGAAGCAACCAAAACGTGCCACCGCCTCCGATAATGAGTAACATCCATTGAAGAAGATTGTCGTTACTCTTGTTTACGCGGATGTGTTTGCATGCCATCAATCTATGCAAGAAAGGTAGATGAATTTAGAAGTCTATGGGGAGTGAATCAAAGTCTTGATAGGTACAGTAAGACCCTGAGACAGGAAGAGGATTATAAGGCTCAAGGGAAGGAGGGTATTATAATTGTAGTGATAGATAGAGAGGAAAATATAGTAAGGAAAAGAAAAGAAGAGAAGAAAAAAAGAATAGAAAGAACGAAATCAGAAAAGAAGTGAATGAGTGAGTATAGAGAGAAGAAGAAGAGAGAGATATATAAGAGATGTAGGGAGAAGCCGAAGAACGAAAAATGAAACAAGAGTATGAGTGAGAGCCACTATTGAAGAATTACAACCATTTATCAGAACGATAACAATATAGATGAACGGAGAAATCTAGGGGAAACAGATTAAGTCAATACAATCGCGGAGTAATGAACTCGGACAAATGAGAGAAAAAGCTGAGTAGAGTTAAAATAGCGTTTGTATCGAGGAGGGCGCACAGTAAACCGTTTGTCTTAATACTATCCCCCCACGTTGAAGGGGAGTTAGTTCAAGATTTGCACAAAATTTGATGACTTTCATTGTACCCTTTGAAGTGGATACCGAAAAAAAAAAAACCCTTTACAGCAAGTATGGCCAACGAAGCTGTTCTGATAGGTAGGAACCTACCTCATAGATAAGGTTCGTACAAGAAAGGAACACAACGTATTAATTCAGGTGGTCTGCTCTCATAATGTTAGCCGCTCAACAGGTAGGCCTTGCCTAGTATGTCCTAGTAACACGCCAACTGCGCTCTACATCTAAAAAACAACTTCGGTGGCACAGGTGACTGGAGCATGATAGGAAATACGAAACATGAAACTATTTACAAGGCTTTCTGAAAAGAAAAGAATGTAGAGACATAAATGACATGACGTTTGAAGATCTGGATATGAAGCAAATGATATAGTCAAGTAAACGATCAGATGACGCTATAGTTTAAAAGGAGGAAGGGAAAATATAAAATGCACATGTCCGGGACCAGTCTCGAATTGCCCTGACAGAAGTGAAAGGAAGTATTGAAGAATACACAAAAAGATGTGCGAGTGAAAATATGGAGAGTGTTCAAGCGAGACCTTCTCACAAAGAGTATCGTGGTCGGTGCAGGAGGAAGATAGCGAGTCGAGAAAAGATGATACTGTGAGAATGAAAGACGTGAAGGCTAGCGTGGGAAAGATCTAAGCGCGCGAGGAGGAGGAATCTAACTGATAACAGTGTTCCAGTGGAGGAAAGAGTCCTTACACTGCCTACCACAAAGAAATGGTGCACACAAAAGAACAGAGGACATTTGGACTCTCACAAAGCGAAAAACTCTAAGATCTAGACGAAATATTGTGAAAGGTGAGAAACTTAAAGTGAGAGATAATGGGAACAGGGTAACGGGCTGAGGAATAATGAGGGAGGAGATTAGCACGCAAACTTACTCCGTTCACAAAAATAATGGCCTCACTAGGAGGACATAAGCAATAGTTACACTTTCAGCGCTCTCATGCCAAAGAAAGTGAAGAAAGAGCGTATACATACCTCGATCACGACCAGCATACGAGGATACAACTAGAGAGCAGGTCGTGCGGAGAACATCTCAATGCAAAGAGGCTGATCTTATAGCAGGGATCAAGCGAGAGAAAGAGATGAGTGCGAATGTAAGCGTGGAAGCGCCTCGATCACCACACAAAATAGCTCACAGAGTCGACGGGAGAAATTCTTAGAGCGGCACACACAAAAATAACCATCAACGTGAGGCCTTCAAATAAAGAGAACAGCAAAGGACACCAAATGTAGCTGTCAGCATTCCGAGTTACCACCAGCTTTAATTGCAAGAGGATAGAGTTATAATAACCTCATCGATCTTCGTTAGGAGCAACGAGTTCTTTAATTTGGAAATACGGTACACAGTTGGCAGTTTTTCACAGCTCGCGGAGATCAATATATTCCGACACTTAAGTAAAATTCTGTAGGAAAAACTAACGAAGGGAAGAAATAGGACAAAGGAGATATAGACTATATATTTTCGTGATGCGACTTAGGCCCTGAAATCCTACGCTATTCGAATAAAGAAAGACACGACTCAATATATGCCTACATCGTTATAAAAAAGCAAAGAAAGGCCTAACGCTGAGAAAGTAGGCGACAAAGAAGACCACATAGTTTAATTCACAAGAGGTTAAGTGAGCTAAAGAATTAATACTATCGATCTAAGATGGTAAGGATGTATGAGATAAGACTTACAAGAAAAAACGTTGATTGGATAGGGTTTCTTATAACAATGATAAGTAATTCTACAACAATGATCAAGGTAACAGATGATAAACAGCTTTAGCCGGTTACCGCAATTATGAATGAGTGAAGATTAGGCGAATCTTATCACTTTCAACCGAGATATGACTTCACAATTATCTTAGGATGACACACAGATCAGCCTGCATGTAGCACAATAATATGATAATCATATTACGACGAGAGTTAAAGGTTCCTGATTATTGAAAAAATGATTGAGACTAATGTTAAAGTTGAGAGGACAGATGTCAGCATTAAATAAATGGTGATTAAAAGGTTTACGACATACGAGAGTAAACAAGAGGATCTTTTCGTTCTGATAGTGCCCGTACATGTAACAGCAGAGGATTTGGATGAGGACGTGTATAAAGATTCAAATATAATGTCCATACAGATATAAGTTTGAAAATGAGGTATGTGATAAATATTATGCAGAAAAGAATAAACAAAAGATAATTTATTTGTGATTACTCTTTCGTTTTCTTATTACCATAATAGTTATTTATTTGTATCCATATGATATTCATGTACCAATTATGAATTCAATTTATATATATATATTACATCTATTTTATACGTAATATAGAGACTGAAAGTCATGAATGTGTAGTTATTATAATGAATACATAAAGAGGGCATAATAAAAACAATAAAAAAAAAAAGATCTGATTAAGTAGGAGATGTAGAGAAGACATCAAAGAAGAACAAGAGACAGATGAGCAATTAAAAAGCACCATGTACTTACAAAGATATGTAATGAAGGATGAATAAGTAAGGAAAATGGAATAAATAAAAGGGTGGGTATGAAGTTGAAACGCTTAGAACACAGAGCACCCCACGAATATCAGCGGATAACCATTAGGCAGCGGGAAAGTCGTGGGAAAATTAAAGAGGTAAATGAGTGTTTACCAACAGACATAGCTAAGACTATGAGTAGCTCGAAGATATCCGGAAAGAACTCCGGGTACTACGGAGTGGCAAACACTGCACTACATTAATGTACGCATTAAAGGGCTGTGAAATGATACCATTATGGGTATTTGACACAGAGTGTCGGGAACCGCAGGCTGTAAGCGTGATTGACGAAACAACAACAAAAGGACTTACGATAGCAGCGCGTGAGCAGACAACGGCACGGCGGGGAGCAGAAAGAGCGAAGCAAGAGCGGCGATTCGAGGGCAGGCGCGGATTAGAACCACAGCCTAGCGGCACGAGACGGAAACACATACGTCAATGATCGAAAACCAAAAGGCTCCGGCGTGCCAAGCGAAAGAGAGCGAAAGGGAAACGGAAGCGGGGCACAGGGATAACTCGGATTCCCACAAGCCACAATTCAATACTCTGTTGATGTAGGCACAGGTATACAGGAAAGCGCGCAAATAGTCAAAGGTCCAAGTATCGACAAAAATTCTAGAGTCACGAATCACGAGGACAGACGCGTAGCAATCAATACAAGGGTGTCAAAAACATCAAGAAAGGGCAGGTCTCAAGTCCACTAAGGCTAAAAACACTTAGGTGGAGGACGCTCACTGAGCGGTGTCTTCGACAACCGATCTGCCGCGCCCTTCTACGAAGGCGCCAAAAAGCTACAACGAGAAAATGAAGAGACACAAGGCAAAAAAAGGATACAGGCCAAGTACAGATTAGGGTTCTTCAAAAAAAAAGTGGGTTTCTCGAAAAGAAATAATTCTGGTCTCATCCATGAGAAGTGTTGGTATCTCAAGAGAGAGGTTTTGGAGTATTCTCAAAGAAGAATATGGTTAGAAGTCTGGCGAAAGAAGGCAATTTAGGGCTACGCCTCGAGAACATTGCTGATCATTCCTGCATGAATGCAAACACACGCTCAGGAATAGAACCAAAGTAAAAGTCCTCCAGTTGTTGCCCTTTTGCGTGCGCGTCCAATAACTGTACATCCACACATTACCAAGTCCGGAGAGATCTCAAAAAGTGAAGTTGTGACTCTCAGCGTTCTGGGTCCAAATGATGGAATGTAATACATTGAAGATTTATAGTGAGGATTGATCATAGTAGATACGTTGATAACAAAACACGCATAATTAGTAAAGGTTGAAGGTAGTAACATGATTGAACAAGATTTAAGGTGATAATAGAATCAAATAGTATATAGAATAAACAGTATAAATGGGGTAGTATAGTATATAAGGACGGTTAGTAATATAATACAGAATAATAATAGGAAAATGATAAAGTATTCAAATAGATATAAATACGTGAGCATATGAGTTGTAATACGCTAATACACAGTATAGGAGGTGAACAAAAGAGACGGACCAGAAGGTGTAATGGGATTAGGATAAAATAGATTAGATTATAAATAACGTAGTTATATTTAAGCAGAGGGACCATCTCACTCATCACTATATATCAATAAGGAAATAACGGCATAGTATCATCTCAGGATGTAGGAAGAGGAGAAGGCGAAAGAGGGGATATATATATATTATATTCTACTCACATGAGCAGTACAAAGACTTGTAATAGTTTAGTAGGTAGTAATAAGCGATTACTAGAAAATATGGGGGATATAGTAGTATCCCAGAGGTGAATGAGCGTAGTAATAAATGCATTAAGGTAGGGGTAATCCGATATTTAGATAAGAAATAGGTAAGAAAGGAAGATTATAGAGAAATTAGATATGACCTCAGGGTGATGAGTATATATACTATGATAAATAATCTCGGCGTATGGTTAATAAGGGCGGAAAAGTAAGATAAGGGCATTAGTATAGAGATAATATTAATTTAGTGTAAAGTAATAAGTAAACAAAGGGAGTAGATGTACTACCTACAGCACTCAGTGAGTTGACCAGATAATAAGTGAGTAGCAGTCAAATAGGGCAGGCAGAAAACTGGAAAGGGATAATGTAGAATTAACATACGACTACTATATTATATATAATTGTATATTATATAGGCGCGACCGATAATAGGTAAGCTCACAGTGAGAATATAATGGAGTAGTGAGATCGAGTAAAATATCAATGGGAGTATAAAAGGTGCCTACCACCTAGATATAGGCGGAGGATATAAAAAAGTTTAGATTTATGAGCTCAAAGGTATAGGAGAGGTGAGGAGTTAGGGACAGGGGGGAGAAAGAGGGGGGCGATAAATAATAGAAAAAACTCATATGAGGTATGGACATACTAAATGAGTGAAAGAGGTGAGAATAATAGGGTGATCCTATCAACAGAGATGCTAAGGGCGTATATATAGCCACGATTGTGCCGCAGATTAAGGAAATGTAGATTGGAGTACACATTAGAGACGAATAAATAGTGACAATAGTAGGGCTAAATAAAGGGCTATAGATAGTAATACAAAAGTTATAGATATATATATAGTAGTACTCACACCTTCACAGATAAGAAGTAATAGTAGGAAGGATAGTGAGCTCATATATAAAAAATAATTAGTTCTAATAAAGCGTAATATAGCTAGTAGAGTAAAATAGCTATGGGTATATAGGGGGCAGTAATGAAGGTGGTAGTACTAATAGAGAAGTAGTGAAGAGGAAAAAGTAGGAAGTGCGTAAACCGGGTACTATGCAAGTGATAAAGGTGGAGATAACTAGATCGATTATAGAATGAGGATGGTGATCATGATTAAGGCGGGGACCAAGAAAAAAAGTGGAAGTATTATAGGAGGATAGAAGCAGAAGGGATATAAGTAGTAGGAAGCTCTCACTATAAGGGTATAAGCTAAGATAAAGAATATAGCTAAATATAGAGGCGGCTAATAGTAATTAAAGTAAGTATATCAGCTATTATATATTAATAGGTAGGCTTAACTCAAAGCTCAAGGTATGCGGTTGAGCATTGCGAAAAATTTACGGGGGTACCGCACCGCATTAGAGTATGCAAATACTACTATCCTAGAGTGTAGTGTTAGACGCACGCACCAACCTCAGAAAGATAGGTAATGTTTTCTCGCTACAACAGCACACACGGTCGGCACTCTAGCAATAGGAGATCAGCCGACGACGAAACACTAAGAGCCGTTACCTGAGAGAGAGAAACAATATTTCTTGTCAACCGCCCGCAGAGCCGCACCACACCTCTATAGTCCATCACGCACTCAGAGAGGGAGGGCCTGCGGATTGCGTGTATCGCAACCGCCCCGCACCGCACAAATCAGCCGTCTAATGAGAATTGAAAATGCACAGGGCGCGCAGGGCACGAGGGGTACGACGAAAATGAATTGTACATGTCACCGAGGACAACAGACCGCACACGGTTACCGCATCAAGGATATGGAAGAAAGACACACAACGCACCCGGTAGCGAGATCAAGCCAAGCAACTTATAAAAACAAGCGCAGGAGACAACAATCACTCACACATTACGAAGAGAAAGCCTCTATCACTTACGTTGCAGAGGGGTAATATTATAGAATACCACAAGAGCAGGAAATGGAAACCCAGATGAAACGGTAGACGTTGGTAGAATTCTACAATCAGAATTGGGCACACACAGCCAGTCACACGAGAAAACCCACAGTGGGCAGGCTAACCGGCTGCGATGATTTAAAGTGAAACGGCAAGCAGAGCACTAGCTGAAATGTGACCCCCCTAACTCCCCCAATTCTCCAATTTCACCCACATATCTTTGACGTAATGATTTTAGAAGAAAAAAACAACAACAAATGCTCTAGGCGTTGGTATTTTTACCCTCGGCTACCTGAGCAGGTTAAACGTGTAAACATAGGAAGAAAAAGAAAGGTGCCTTACACTAACCTTTAAATGGATTAATTCTTAATGATATTTATTACTGTATGGTTTTCACAATAAGTGTATAGAAGAGGCGGCCAAGGAGTGTGAGTATGAGTGAAGGGGACGTCACTAAGGCAACATAGTAATGAATATAAAGGGTTAATAGGCGGGGTTAGGTTTAACTAGGGTGTATATAGGAGCAGTAATTATAATGTAAGTGAAAAGCCAAAGTGGGACTGAGGTAGTTAGAGAGGTATTATAGAGTATAAGGTATGAATAGGGTTAGAGAGTATATCATGAGTATATAATATATATATGGTGGTAACCATGAATACTGAGAAGCGATAGTATATAATAAGGTATAAGGGGTAAGGGGGTAGCGGGACTAATTATAGGAATAGAGAAGCAGGAAGGGGACGTAAGCCAAAGTTGGGGGAGGGGAGGACAACAAAGACCATAGCCTTATATGTAAGTATGGCTGAGGGTGGATGGGCAGAACGCAGGGGGGAGGGGGAGACGGGACAGGCGCAGAGAGGCCTCATATAAGGTAGGGGACTAGCTCATTATATAATCAAGGTAGAAAAGTGCTGAATAATATACTAAAATAGTGGATTGTGGGTTATTTTATAGAGCCATGTACAATCTCGATACACACACAGAGCAATATACAAAACAACAGAATATAACCCACTCTTTAATAATATCTTTTGAAACTTTCAGAACCTGCTCCTGAAATTCTAAACAACAACGAACCCCTCTCCTAAATACTAACAACTCAACCTAGGCAACTATAAACTATATAGATAACTATAATACATCTTTTACACTACTTCTAACACCATCTGAAAATATCATATTCTTTAGAATATAAACAACAACTCACAAATCCCAACTAAGTACAGCAACAGCAAACTATAATGACAATACTAACCAAATACGTAGTACAGTATAAGGTATTAACCGGTATGTCAGTAGTCAACAGGAGGACCGCACAAAAGCTTGTCATACAGGTCGTCACTCACAAAAGTATGTAATTATCGTGATGAAAAGAAGTAACTTATGAGGCTAAGATATATGGCACGGACCTTCAACATAACATTCTGCTATTCACAGAAATAATATAACATCGGGCAAGGACACACAAAAAAAGAACTGAAAGATAACGAGTAGAGAGAGATGAACCGCACGAGGTGCTTTAAATCACTGCTTAACTAGTCACAAAACACACGTTACGATAGAGGAGATGATTCACCAACAGGAAAACCATGGCCCATTCACTCGAAATGTGTAGGGCAATTAGATTTTAACATGAGAAAATGATAGAGAGCCAGTGTGCTGGTCTATTGAGAGCGCAAGATGAAAGAAGGGGAGTATGGATGAGTGGGTAACACCTAGGACAATCAGTGGGTGAAGTAAGAGGTAAAATAACATAATAATGTCTTGTTCCATATACGAATGTGGATGTGGCTGAGTCCCTAGGGCACGCTCACCTAAGTATTATTAGAGGCATGTAAAAGCAAGAGATCCACAGACTAAGTTGCAGACGCAATACGGATGAAATTATAAAGGGAACGATAATAGACATCCTAAATATGGTAGTGTGCATCACGGATAGAGGAAAGACGTATTAATTTCTATAAGGGAGATGAGAGAGTTTTCAAGAAATAATTTATTATCAGATATGTATGATAATATAGAGTTAGTTAGATGTGTTATAATAAACATGAATTCTCATATTAATAATAGCTGACTAGATGAATGGTTAGAAAGGAAGTACAGCGCACGATCAGAAAACGTATGCGATCGATTTATACAAAGATGAATACTTTTTAAGATAAGTGGACTTAGATATACTACAGGACACAGATAATTCTGATAACAGTTCTTAGCATAGAACTATAAAAGATTATTCATATCGTCATTTTAAAGAATAAAAAACCTAGTTACAGTTCATTGAACCAGATAAGCATGAGTAAAAATTAAGATAAATCCGGAATCAATAGTGAATGATTAGGAGGAAAGTGGTAGTCTAAGATCTGATGAGAACTGTTTCAGAAAGGAATAATGATTAGAGCATGAGATGAGTAACGAGAGAAGTGATTTTAAAAAGATATAAGAGGATAGAAGGAGATAGTAAGGAATTTTACCTGATATTGAGGACTTAATATATATGAACATGATACTCAAAAGACTAGGATCGGAGAGAACCCAATTGATAAAAGGGAAGGATTCTAGATAGATAATTAAACATAATAAAGAAATTGAGCAGAAAATACGTATATCGATCCTATATAGAGAGCAAAGATAGGGGGCAAAGAAACGCAACAAGATGTTTGCATGTGCTCAAAATTGGGGCCAATAGTGGTGATAAGTAAAAATATGGAGAAAATATTAGGATCAAAGGGAGGGTATCGCACAGGGCTAAGAAATAAAACAAGAAGGCTATACTATGCCGTGAAACGTGAATGTTATTTCACGTTTAGACGTCTGATCAGTTTATAAATTACATAATACGAAATAACTCTTTGTTTTTAAAAATTACTAAAGAAACTAATTAAGATTGAATCAGACTGTATTTGTTAATCATGGAGAGTGTTATAGATCATATTCTATTTAATCAGTTAGCTTAACACTCTTGCATCTTTGGAGTTCATACAATATCCTGAGAGAGAGGGTATGAAAAATGAATCTCTCAGATTTCATCACAACAGGAATTAATGGAAATCTGATAGTAAACAGCTTGAAAGGAAAGGGTGTTAGAAGTAGGATTATTAGCGATAAAATATGATATTTAGACGGCCACTACTAAATTAATATGAGAAATCTCCACACAGACTAACGCATGGATAATGTGGTATTAGAATGTGAATTACGTTTAAAAAACTTAACATTTAAAAAATAATAACAGAACATCAGTGATATATAAAAGCGCCGAATGCTGAAAGTTATGAAGAAATATTCTATGTGAGAATTTGTGTTGAAACGGGAGTGAGGATACGTAACAGTAACACACAGTTTCCATGAGGGATTGTATGATTAAGTGAAACACACAACTTGCTTATAACGAAGTAGAATAGAATGAAGTGAGATTTAATGTTTGCAATGCACTTAAAATATATATACGTTGTAGGGAGTAGAAAGACATAGAGGGAATAGAAAGATGGTGTCAGTCGACACTAATAGAGCTGCACTACCAACATTGTAGTCATAAATTGAGAGATAATAGACTATCACGATCATTGGATGTATAAAATCATTAAGGCGATCGGTATGTGGTTTAGAAATGATACACCACGAGCGGCAGAGATTGATATATAGATGTAGATAGGAGGATTATCATGTAGGTAGCGGTATATTGTGTGGTCACGTAGTGGTTCTAAAAGAGACTCAACAGGGCAATGAATTAGCCGATTATAATGGAACAGGTACCTTTACTCATAACAAATTTTAAGTATGATATACTTCAGAGAATGTTTACAATAGTATTTATGGGTGAATATTGGCATAGCATTTAAACCAGATATAGTTTATGAAACGATAACTGTATCAGTAAAGAGATTTCCATCAGAAACTGTCCAATTTTTCCTAATTACCTAAAAATTGAAAAAGTTATTAACTTTACACCAAATGTGTTATCTATAAATACTTTACCTCGCAGAGAGAGTCTCTCACATTTTAGCTACGTAACGAAGGCATATAAAGAGATTAGAGGACGAGCATATCCAAATTCACTGACATTAGCGACTGTTGTGTAAAGTTCACATTTAGAAAGAAACAGCCATATTAGCTACAATATGATGGACTAAATTTTTTTAAACAGAGTTGGAAATCTTTCCTACGGAATATTAAAAAAACTTCAAGAAATAGTCGGTAGAGCAAGGTTATATATAAGGAGTGCCTAGATAATTCGGAGTACTCTAAATTAGAAAACAAGAACAAGCAACTCGCTGCGCACATATTCACATCAACTCTCTTTGACTAAGAGTTGAGTATAGAGATAGTAAAAGTGAACAGAGAGTTTCCAACTCGAAAATTGAACAGAGTGATAGGATTCGTTGATAATAGCGATTTTTGTATTTCGGTTATGTCTAGAGAATGATCGACGGGGATATTTCACATGTGGACTGCTTTTGAGCAAAATGGTAATATGAGAGAAAGAAGCGCGAGTCTGTATATATTTAGAAGTGAACGAAAAGTGTGAGAAGAGTATAGTATGGTGGAATAAATGCGAACAAATATAAAGAAAACAGGGATGCAATTTACTATACAAAAAGGTCATGGAATCTGGGCAGGTAGAAAACTCAACGCACAACCGAGTAAAAAGACGGGACGAGTCTGATTGTTGATCCTTACGAGGGAAGAGTGATTATAGAGAACGAGCGTCTCGAAGGGTCGCAAGTATGAGGCAAAGAGGCACGCAAGATGCCGAGCCCGAGCGGTCAGGACACAAACCGAGGAATAAGAAAAATATAGCCTCACCGCTAGAGAGAAAAACTTTAAAGCACAAGAGACCTCTACGTGAAACATAATTGGCGAGTATTAAATATGAGCATGTTATCAAGGAGAATTAGCGATAACTGTCATATTTGAGCTGGGAACGGAGTGATTTAAGGTTAAAGATTGCAAAATCACCACCAGCGCATGACGGGAGAAGACATGACGGACGAGTGGTATATAGTGTTTAGAGTGAGTGTCTTATCAGACAACACAAACGTAAACATGCTCATCCATTCACTCACATATCTAGCCACTGGGATAGCTGACTTAAGAGGTAATTAGACCTCTCTCTCACGCAAATAAGGAAACCTGCGCATCCATGGATTAAGAGAGTTGTATAAGTATATAAACCTCTAATTTCTGATACGTAGGTCTTATAAACACACGGTACCAAATTAGGCGAACTCAGATAAAATAACATATTAGAATGTCACTTATCACATCTGATAATTACAATATTGAGAATCAATATCGAATAAAGCACATAGATAAATTAATTTAACCCAAATTCAAATGTGTGTAATAATAAATTTAATGATTAAGAAAAAACTAAATAACTGACACACAAAAGCCATTGAAGATGAGCTAAAAGATACTTACTCTTACACTAGATGAACAGTACAGATCATACACAGTATTTTATTAACATACAGGAAAATCATAAATTTTCAATTTGAATTAAGAATGATATTAACATATGCATGAATTAAACACAAGAGTATAGAAATATACATCCAAATAGTAAATCTTCAACTATGCTACAAATTCAAGAGCATAGCTGAGAATAATAATAAAGATCCATGAATCATGCTTTAAAATAATAACACTATAGAACATAAATTATTAAATATTCTTGACAAATTGGTGATGAACACACATAACAAAATGTAAAGAATGAAGAATCTCAATCTACCAATTAAATACATTATAGAGATGGATGTTTTTAATATAGTACACACAAAGGAATTGTGATTAAAAAAACTGAGAATTGAAATGCGTTCGAAAATATGAAAACATTTAATAATAACGTATGAATTTACACGGTCGATAATCCCTCGTAGATTTTAGAGATATAGTATAGACTTCAGGAAGAAATAGAATTAAGAACTTATTCAATCCCACGAACAACTTAAAATATGAACGGTATGATAGAATAGCCCATAAAACACAGGAATCAAAGAGTTGTAAAATATGTTAGAATATACTAAAGTAAAATAAGGCGAAAAAACAAAACAGAGAAATTATGTGACCTATAATTCCAATTAACTCTAATTTATATCAATAAATGTGATTAAGAAAGTGACAATAATAATCAACTAATAGTACACAGTTTCTTAAAATTAAAATTATCCATGATATATGGGGAAGAAAAAAAGCACATGGAAGAAAAATCACAGTTTTAGAGCACAAAAGCTAGAACTAAAGATTACATTAATACTGAAAGGAGTTGAGAATTATGAAGTGAGTTTTATTTGTTCCTTTTTCCACATAAATTACCATAAATTTCATGTAGTGTTAGATATGGCCTAACATTAAAAGTTGAGATATAGAGGAATAAAGTACAAAAGGAATTACTTATGATATAGAAAATGAATGAAAGGAGAAATAATGAGATATTATGAACATGGAAAACTATTTTGAGCAAAATAATATAGAAAGAATCATAAAAAATATCATAAGTTCACCACTTCGATACTCAGCACTAATATCAAGTTTTAGCAAATCTGACATATCAGAAACAGATAAAATTAACATTAAGCACTTACAGCCTTTATAGAAAATGTTGTAAGTGATACGAAAAATGATGTCAATAACACACAATAAAAAGTCGATACATTAATTGGTGGTCAGCGGGAACTTTTTAGCACACAGGGGTTAAATAAGCGGCAATACTGTCGATGGCATTGGTAAGGATGTAGTATGTGAACGAGGAGTGAAGAGATCACATTGAAGGTATTATAGCCGAGCAGAGAAGAATAGTAGGATTTTTATATTGCTTATGATTCTCACATGCAGATCTTTCAGCTTGTAATTCTAGTCATTTTAAACATATTAAGAAAGGGGACATTAGGATAAGTCTCTGCCATGTGATGGAGAGAATTTCTGGTGGAATCCACAATCCACCCATGGCACATAGTGAATAGGATTTTTCTGTTGGGGGAAGACGTAGGCCTACCAGCATACAGCTCGCAGAAGTTAACAGCAGTAGCTCACATGTAGCGTTGTCTGAGATGTACATAAAGGAATGAACGAAGAGAGAAATAAAAAATCGGTGAGATATTAGAAGAAGTGAGAGAGAGAAGCCAAGCGTATTTGAGGATATAATAGGAGTCTATTGCTTATTAATAAAGTTGGAGATGGTCTGTGGAAATTTGCAAGACGAGAGAAGGAGAACACGGAGAGAGTATTGAATTGCGAACAGACGAGAGAGAAAGAGAATCACCTCGCGCACATTACAATGAGTGAGAGCATAGTGATGTTCAAGTCTAATGAAGGAGAGATGGAAAGAAGTAGACGTTGTGTTGTCTACCTGATTTGATCTTTAGTATATGAGAAATATATATGGAGTAGGTAAGATGATCCACCTCAGGGGGGGGAATTAAGATATTATCTCATTTTTAAAAGGAATATAACAAGTGATTAAATATGATACTAATGAGTAACAATGATGGACCTGGAGAGAACGCTAGGTGTCGCACCTATCTCAGCCAGTGAGTCGATAATCGGTCACTAGAGCATAGTAGCTCCTGTGTAGGCGTTTGGTCTCTGATCCCATGGTTTGCGACTCAGAGATATCCTGATAGGTTATATTATAAAACACACTGAAATATGAGTTGTTACCACAGCATCCTTGTATGTAATAATATTTGCTTTGTTAAGGACAACAGAGTTTGATGAACTGAGGTGGATAAATATCACGAGAAATAAGTGCGATATATGAGTGTGTTGTTGCTGTGAGAGTGAGTATCTCACATGAAAATTGCACTGAGTGAAACTTAAATAGTGTGTGAGAGAAAAACTTGTTTCTATTACCACGCCAAAAAAACACATAGTAAGTCAGTATATTTGTTATTATATATATATAATATATATATATAGGTGAGTGGTGATATGTGATAAGTAATAATAGAAAGTGATATATAGAAACATAATTAAGTGATAGAGGGAAGTCTATCAAACGTAGAAGGGAAGGTGGAGTAAGTTGTCGTAGTGTATAAGCAGTATTTAGTAAGAGTAGTGTAGCAGTAGGGTAGAGAATCACATAACCTGATCTAGTGAGAGCTCAGAAAGAAATACTAATAGAGTGAGCTAGATATCAGAGTATTTAGTATTTGAAGGAAAGGAATGTAGAGGTGGTAGCAAGAGGAGTAGAGGTCAAAAGAATTTGAAATTAGTATAAATAGATGATAATATGAAATTAGAGATTCCTATTAAGCAGGTTATATGTCCTGAGTAAGCTATTTAGAGTAGTTAAGCAGGCACTCAGAATGAATAAGACCGAAAGGGTTGAGTAGTCGTGTCTTCTACCCATTGATGAGTGATTAATAATATATGTAGTGAGTGAATGGTGATTATAAAGTACGACGTGAGTCGCACGTAAAGTGAGATGACGAAGTATATATATAAGGGTGATATGTGGCATATGGTCGGTCGACGTTAGTGAGGATTAGTCCTTCTAAGGTAGTAAGTAGTAGGGGCCGTACCCAGTTACTGGGTAGTGAGGGCGTGACGGAAGGCGTGAAAAATGGAGAAGAAGAAGATAAGACAGATAATAGATATATATAATATAATAATATATTAGTGTAATTAATTAAAGAAGAAGAGATATATATAATAGTAAAGAAATAGATAATATATATAGCTATATAGAATATAAAGTATAAGTATATATAAAGATAATAGTAAGTAAAAGATAAGATAAGAATAATACTAAAGATAAGTAATGTTAAAAGTTAAGAAAGTATAAAAGATAAGTATATATAAAGAATGAAATAGAAGGTATTATCCCAACAAATATATATAAGGGTAAAGAATATTAAGTATAAGTATATATATATTCCATGTATATAAGGGTAAACAAAAAGGTTGAATGTATGTAAGAACATAATAAGAGAGTAAAGGAACGTAAAGACGTATGAGCATAGAGGGTAGGAAATGGGTCTTTCTAGGTAAGAGAAAAAGTATGAGAAGGAAGCAATTGAACATGGTATAGCGTCACTAGTAGGGGTCAAAGGTAAGGAAAAAAAAACACGATAGAAGCATTGTTTGTCGTAGATGTATATAAACGGTAAAGAACGTTATCGCACAGAGCGGTGGGGAGAGGGTCTTCTGGGTAGCTTGAGGGTACTGATATTGACATGACGGTTTGAGAGGTACACAAGTAAAAAGGATCTATTATGGTATTGAACATGTTACCAACACAAAACATAACCGAGGAGAGAATATTTTTGCAAGGGTATCAGGTAGAAGAGAGCAGCAGAAGAAGAAGAAGGAGAGAAGAAGAACAATAAAGGATAAGATATTTAAGGTGAATAGAAAGTTTAAGCACCAGGCGGGCAGAGCACACGACATACAGCACAGGTACACATAGTTAATGTATCTGCGCGCCACAGTGGCATGATATGGGAGACGTTTGGCACTACGCGCGAAATAGACCCCCGAGTACATTATAGAGCAAAGAACTATACCAGTCCTGCCCAAGAAACCGATGAACTAAATCCATTGAAAGAAGATAACACATAGAAACTGAGAGAAAGAGGAGGCTGCGACATTTAAAAAAACTTTCATGTTACTGGGTTTCGGGATTTAAGGGGATGATTAAAGTCATGATGAAGAATTTATCGAAAAAAGAAAATAAATTGAACGCCTAAAATAACAGGCGCGTATCATCGAGCATAGACTATAAGGCACAATAGAGACCGAGCACATCACGAACCGCACCACGTTAGAGAGAACTTCGCGGAGTCGGTGCAGGGAGTGGACTTCAGAGCGAGAAACTAAAATCAAATAAAAGAAGGATAAGAGTTGATGAATGAAGCTAAATAGTGAGTGAATTGATGAAGGTGAACAAAAATGTTAGAATATATAACGAGGTAGGAGAGGTCAATAATCGAGCACTCAATACGAGCACAACTAAAAACAACAATGTAAGTATGGATACTAAGCGCAGCGTATACAGGCATAGACCAAGACACTATAAATCAACGACATCAACTAAAATAAATAGATAGAACTAGCACATAAATAATAAAAAAGAGGTATATATATAAATTTGAAAAGAGTGGTGGAAAAGAGGGTGACAGGTGGAAGTCGATACACATAGAAATATCAAAAAGAGGAGAAGAAGAGAGGAAAGAAGAAGAAGAGAGTGAGAGAAGAAAGAAACAAGAAAATAATAATGGGAATAAATTGAAATACAATACAAAGAAAAGAATAACGCACTTAATAGGAAAAAAAAAAAGCTCAAAATGCAATGAAAAGTCAGTTGATGATCTACATAAACACTATCCACACATTAGCATGGCGCGAAGAATGAGTGTCGACGAGGACGAAAAAAGATTAATAACAATTTAATACTAAGTGCATGTCATCGAAGATCTCGCCATCACTAGCGGCCACGGGTTGCCGCGTGTAGCTGTGGTGTGTGCACGTCGGCAATGAGACATGGAGAAGGAGAAAAATGTACACGAACGGAAATACGATGAGTTATGCTGCATCAAGGGATATAAGAGCTAATGCGAATCACTCGAAGCCCATTCAGAGGGGACAAAAAATATGAATATAAGGCAAAGGCAATCAAACCTCGTTCCAACTTCCAAATGGAGCAACGTATCAAAGCTAAGGAAGGATTCAATAATTAAAAGGTGAAACCAATAGAAGAGGACGAGGGAAGATTACATTATGGATATTCATAAAATAAAGATATTTAGTTAATAATTAAGAATAATAATAATTAGTAAGAAGAATAATAGGATTTAATAATAAAGATGGTGAAGAAGATAAAATAACACATTAGGATAACAATTAATGAAATGTATTCAAAGTGTGAGAGTAATATTAAATGTTGTCACATATGCCTATATACCGGGTACATACACATACCTGCACACAGTGCAGGCACAACAAGTCGGCCATGGGGAGGTAGTAGCAGGAACACATGCTGGAATGGGAACAGAGAATACGAGGGGGCCCTTGAGGGTCCAAGCCACCCAATAACAGAAACGGTATAGCCTGAGAAATTAGAAAAAAACCAGTAGATTATAGATTAGTGAGAGCCCCTGCGGGTATATGGTGCCCGAAAATGTCACTTAGGAAAGTAAACCGTTGGTAAGGTTACTTTGAGGGAAACCTGAATTGATAAGCATTCATTGAGTTTCCAGTGGTCCATTTTACTCTTATATTAATATATATATATATTATATATATATATATATATAATAGATATTATATAGATATATATATATATAATAGTATATAATATATATATATATTATATAATATAATATTTATATTATAAGTATTATAGATTATTAAATTATATTAATATAGTATATATAGATATATATATAGTTATATATTATATATAGAATATATATATATAATATATAATATAGAATTATAATATATATAATATATATATATTATTATATATTATATATATAAATATTAATATATTATTATATATTATATATATTAGATTAATATATATATTAATTATATGTATGTATATATAGATATATATTATAATTATAGATACAAAAACATAATGATATAATTATATTATTAATATATATATTATATATATATTAATATATTAATATTATATAATAATTAATATATATATATAAATATTATATATATATATATAAATATTTATATTATAATATATAAATATATTATATATATATATTAATATTATATATTATAATATATTTGATATATATATATTATATTATATATAGTATATATATATATAATATATATATAGGTATATACAAGGGTTAATTGTTATCATTTATAAAGAATAATTATTTTTATAGTCACTGCAGCCCAAGATGTTTTTTTATGGCGCTCTAAGGACATAATTTATGATATAATAATAATTAATAATATATTATTTATGATATATATATATATATAATATATATAGAATATAATATAATTAATATATATAATATGTAATAGATAAATATATATATAATATAATTATTATATAGTAGATATATAGTAATAGTAGTATATAATATATAATTATAGATATATGAATGATTAGATGTAATATATATATATATTATAGATATATATATGTTAATATAATTATATATATTAGTTATTTTTGAAGTCAGAAGGGTTCTCTAAAGCATGAGACAATTTCAATGTAACTCTATAAGAGAACGGCAGTATACTACAGGTATAGATTATATAACAAATTTGTAAGATATATATTTGTCTCAATAGCTTCCACGTTTTTGGAAATTATTGAGTTAGATTAATTATGTCATAATGATTCATTATTATTAGTTATTATTGTAAATTAATTATGATATTTATTTATTATTGATTATTATTATATTTTATTATTATATATTATATATTGATAATTATTATTATTATATTAATTATAGATGATTATTATTATTTTAATTATTATTATTTTATAGTATATATTAGTTAATTATTATGATTTAATAATTTATATTATTAATATGATATATATTAAGTATATTAATTATAATTATTTATTATTATATAAATATGATTTATTATTATTATTTATATTATATATTATTATTAATTTAATGATATAGGCCTATATATATA